>OX451215.1:154500879-154602470 GCA_949628195.1 Phasia obesa
GGTTCCCTACTTTTTTTAAAGAAAAAACATAGAAAATTCAAATTTATCATTTTAAAGAACTTTCTTTGGCATTTATTTTTTGAAGATTATGTCTATCAAATGTTGGCCGTTGCTACGTCGCAGACGGTCCATCCGTTGAGTCCAATTTTCGATTACTCGTTCGAGCGTTTCTGGTAACTGGCGAATGACATGCGCGATGTTTTCTTCCAAGGCCTGAATCGAAGCGGGTTTGTCCGCATAAACTTTAGACTTTACATATCCCCACAGGAAAAAGTCTAACGGTGTGATATCACACGATCTTTGTGGCCAATCGAACGGCCCAAAACGAGAAATTATGTGCTCACCGAAATTTTCTCTCAATAAATCTATTGATTGATGCGATGTGTGTGAAGTGGCGCCGTCTTGCTGAAACCAAATGTCGCCGAGATCACGAGCTTTAATTTCAGGCATCAAATAGTCGGTTATCATGGCACAATAACGGTCGCTATTGACGGTTACGTTCGCACCGTCATCATTTTTAAAGAAATATGGACCGATGATTCCACCGGCCCACAAACCACACCAAACCGTTGTTTTTTCTGGATGAAGTGGCAGGTTGCTCTTTATCCCAAATGCTGTAATTTTGTTTGTTCACATACCCATTGAGCCAGAAATGGGCCTAATCACTAAACAAAATTTGCATCGAAAACGTCGGATCTTCTTGGAACTTTTTAAGAGCCCATAGAGCGAAGCGATTCAGGCGTAAGTCTTTCCATTATGAAATGCCAAACAATACTAAACAAAAATAACATGACAGCATGACAAGACTCACATGTGATCTGTCAAAAAAGGGTATTGAAAAAAGTATCTCTACTTTAATCACTCTATATATGCAAAATCGTTTCATTATCGTAACACGCTTTAATTTAGTTTTTATTATATGGTCTTGTTAATGGGGGAGAAATTTATACATAACCTGCCTAGAATTAAAGTGTCTAGAAGTTAAAGTTCATAAATTAGGCTAGATACATACGTAAATATTTGCCACTTCCGCAAACCCCTTTAGTTTTTATCTTTTGTTTATAAAGCGAATACAGTTTTAATTACTGTCTTTAATTTTTAGATTTATTTTTGTACTTGTTTATACATATAGCGAACTAAGTTTTAATTACTTTTTGCAAATTTAAGGTATATGCCTCCTACGTATATGTAAAATAAACACATATACGTAAATAACACGCCTGCATTAGTACACCCTACAAGTTTTAGTATTTGTTGCTATAGCGGCAACAGTTGTACATCTTCTGAAAAAATTTCAAGAGTCTACCTATTACGGTTCCAGACAGACATTGTAGCGAAAACAATAGGGTTACGTTTTACCCTTTGGGTACGGAATCCTAAAAACCATGGCTCTATACAGCTAATCGAAGCAAACCATTAGTCAATCCCAGAGTGAGTCCTCAAAACTCTCGAGACTAAACTATCGCCCTTAAAAATAATGACGATGACGCAAGTTTATTTATTTTGATGAATATTGAAAAAAAAAAATATATTTTTATATTTAAATCTGTGTTCTTTTTTTAAAGTATTCTAAAGAGAAAATCTAATTTGCAACTTATCGTCTACATTGTAATAAAACTATTTAAATAATGTCTTTGTTGAATCCCTTCGTTTCATGTGAAGAGATAGAGTGACTATTTAGTTTAAGTGACAATTTGTTGCCATCCTAGTTATTAGTATGGTTTAATATTTATTTCTTTTGGTTTGCATATCAACTAGTGTGAGTTGTTTCTCAACCCTGAGCTGCTTTGCGACTGAAGTTTTACACTCAAAAAAGTTAAGATTCCGACACTACACTATGTTCCACAATGCGGTATTATGCCAATACCGTATTGTGGGATATGGGTTGCGCCAAAAATATCGATAAATCGAAATATCTTTATTGTTATCGTAGTATCGATATATATTGTCGATATATTTTTAAAAGTCATAAATCGATAATTATGTATAGTATCAAAAATTGATTTATTTTTTTGAGTTACTAGTACAATTATCAAACGTGAATACAATTACAGTTGTTGCTTTATATATTTGTAATATCCGCATGACGATTACCATTTGTATTGACATGGAGATTAGCATTTGAAATGCACATAAATAAAAGCTAATCCTATAAAATTTAAATAAATTGCGATGTTTTTTATCGAGTCTGTTAGAACCCGTTGTCATATTATTTAAGTGCAACGCATCTTCGATATCTTCCGAAAGAGCTGCGAAATGCTGCCCTAATGCAGCGTTTATTTTCCAAATATTGCAGCATTGCAGTGTATTAGTCTACCAATGTGGAGGTTGTGGGTTTGATTCCAACCAAGCACTTTCGCTCGTCGTTTCTACGCTCGATAATTTAAATTATAATATAATTTTTAACTGTATTGTAATATTAAATAAATAAATAATGAACCTTAATTTTTTCATTAAAATGTCGCACACGAAATCAAAATCAAAAGTTATCAAAATTGTTTTTTTTTTATAAAGAAATCACAGATGAAATCTGTAACAATATAATTTTCTAAGGACAAAAAACCAACTTAATTGAAAGCATTTTTTGTGTATATTACTAATTTTTAAAATAATTATGATTTTACAGAACGAAAACAAAAATTCACTTTGTATACGAGGTACGACGCCCAGCCAGTTCTCAAAACCTTGTCAATTATAGTTCCTAACTTAGTTTATAAGAAATATTTACTTTATATGGGAGTTACCATATCTCGTCTTCCAATCCAGTTAATTAAAAATTTCAAAACTCTACCGTTTATAGTTCTCTAATTACAAGACAATAATTTGTATCTTTGTATGGGAGGTACCATGCCCATTGTTTCAATATTAACTCTTTTCCGTAACCCTATGCACAGTACAGACTAATAAAAGGGCTACTTTTGGAAATTCTAACTAAACTTTCCTATGAGTGTAAAACGTATTGATTTCCTAATTATTGTTATTGTTCGTAGTTATGATTTCTTAGAATCAATATCTTATTAACCTGCACTAGTAATCATTATTTACAAGTAGCAAAACATCAACAAAAACAACACTAATTGACTGTTGGACCAACCAACATACTAAGTATCAATGAAGTAAAAGGGAAATTTGATTAAGATTGTAAATGATGTTTTTCTTTTGTTACGAGCAACATCGTTATTTTGTATTTTCTTGATAAACAAAATATTAAAGTCAAAGCATTTGTTGTCTTTTGGTAAAATTTGAAACCAAAAAACCAAGTTTCGAACACTATTGCAGAATAAGTGGTATTTGACACAATTTAAAATTTTATCTAGATAAATCTAGATGTTTTAAATGATTCTGAACTGTTAACACTGATTATTCTGGATTTTAAAATTCAAAATTACTTTATTTTTTATCCTTCTTATTAATTACAAAAAATGTTTAATACTAAAATTTATGTAAGATTAGCAGGTAGCGCAAAAGTAATAAGGGATGATGCATCACTTAGTTTTGCACTTCCCACAGTGGCAAATTATTTGAAAAGACGGCCAAAAATCTAAAGAAAACATTTCATTTAAAAATGTTTATCCAAGTACGAGAATTTCCATTATTGAATTCTAAAACACCGTATTGGTTTGAGAATCGTATTTGACCGTAGGAGTTTGCAACCTAAGCTGAGGATAGAGTTTCTGCCGACAAGCTAGTTAAGTTGGATTGCTTTTAAGTTGATTTGTGTTAAATTAGATTCTATATGGCCTTTGCTAGTATGGCGCCGATCATGGTGTATATCGAGGTATTTGACTTCAGAAAGTTGTGGCATCATTTGATTATTTGTGCAAAGAGGGGACATGAGACCCTAAGCAGTGGTGTTTGTTTAACTTATTATTCTTAATTTCTTCAACCACTTTTCTAAATATAATATGTGAACTTTTAGATATCGTGCTATTGGGAGACTTTCGTGAATGATGTGTTATTAGCAAATGTATCCGAAGTACACAAAATATATAAAATGGGTCCCAACATACTACCTAAGGGTACTCCGGCGTCAATTGGTTAACTTAAACAAATCTCCTTATATCAGTATAAACGTTCGATTAGTTAAGTAACTTTTTAAAAAGTTACAGAAGTTTTCAGGTAAATTTTACTTTAACTTTTATAATAAACCTTTATTCCATACTTGGTCGAACGTTTGAGACACGTCTATAAAAACGGATCCATAGTAGTCGAATAGAAACTTGCAAAACTTAGTGAAACAGAAAAATAATACAAACATTTAGGTTTATGAAAATTTTAAAAACAAATATTTAAAGCAAACAAAACATCTACTTAAGGAAAGCTAAAATAGGGATTCGCTTCTGTATTCGGAACCCGAGAACATCGTCCGACTAATTTTTGTTTTGTTTTTTGTTTAGAATAAAACATAGTAAAATTGAGTTTTTTTTCCGTTGTGTACATAAATATGTTTTTGGGTAAAGTTATGAAATCAGTTCATACTATTTATGTTCTTTTTTTCAGGGAACTAAACATAAACGTAAACATTTATTGAAAATTAATACCAAAAATATCGTTTTTATTTGTTATAAATAATTTAGCAAAAATTTAGTTTAAAAAATTTAGTTTAGTTTAAATTTATTTAAATTATAGAGAATTTTCATTCTTTTGTAAAAGATCTTTTTATATGTGGGACGTTCATTAAAAGAAGGTTTTTGTGGATTCATAATAAAAAATTATACATATTCTTCACTCTACAACAAGTTCTATGGCGATATAGAATTGCTTGAAAGTATTGCTTAAAATATACTGCCACATTCAACATCGAATAATGTGGTTACGCTCCTTTAATACAGTTATATACAGTAAAACACCGATTATCTGCGAAATTGACTGGTGCGGATACAGCGAATAATCGAATTTCGCGGCGAGCTGTAAAATTTAAGTTTGAACGATGGTGTTAAACTGACGCTGTAGGTAAGCAGTGGCTAGAAAAAGGAAGTGCTACCTAGACATTTGGGGACTGGTCGTTATAACTGTCCAGAGCATGAGCAGGCGCAGATGATTGAGTTGCAGGTGCGCGCTAAGTAAACAATAGTATGTACTTGTTGTACTGTATATTATTAAAATACATACGAGAAAATTGGAAAACTCATTTCCGTATTTACGGAATAGTCTTTAAAAAATGGTTTACATTCGGCGCCGCGTAGCATAAACCACATGCGGATAACTGAGAGTTAACTGTAATCAAAAAAACAAAATATTTAAGTTAGTGAAGAAAATCCCAGCAAACAATTACGTTTACTTGGAGGCAGGTTTGTAAGGGAGAGAGAAATAGACTATTCATTCCAACCGGCTTCAGGAAGGCATGATTTTTGTTTGCGATGTCCTAATTGGTAGGTCTCTTTGCTTCACCAAATTCTTTATAAAAACTTATTCGCTTACATACGTGCATCCGCGTAATCGAGAGAGGTCTATTTGTTTCACAAAATTTTATGAAGAAAACTTATTTGCTTACACAACTGCATCCTCGTAAGCGAGAGAGGATGCAGTTTGTTATTATTGTCTTACAATTATAGCATTCTCAAATGCGCTTATGAGAACCGCTTTTGAAAGACATGAGTTTTATTTTACTGCTTACGAAAACCCAATAATTATTTCTAGGATAGTGTCCCTTTAAATATATTTCAGAATTATATCTCAAGCTAAACTGAAGTAGCACATAAAGCAGATGTTTTTAAAACTTTAACATAATTTTTTCAAGTTTGAAAAAAAGAAAGTAACGAATTTGTCACAAAAAGAAAATTTACTCGTAGAAGAGAAGCGGTAGTTTTCTAACTTCTTCCATTTTCAAAAATACATTACTTTCGGCATTAGTGGCTCAATAATTTCTATGCTGAATACACAAAAATATGACAACAGGCCACTTTTCGTAAAACAAGAATAAGAAAAGCTTATGTTTCTATTATTTTATATTTTCTAGCTCTGAAACTAGTAGATTTTAAGAGGCAATTGTTTACTGAGTTATCGAATTGTATGTACTACCTACTAGGCTACGGGGGCGGAGCACCCAGGTGTTTATAAATATAAATTGTATGAAAATAATAAATTGTATCAAAATAATAACTCTTCATTGTATAAAAATATTCACATATTAAATGATTTTTTTTCTGATATTTGAATACACGAATCGTAAGTTAAACTTAAAAAATGTTAATTAAAATCCGAAATTGTGGGATTTATTTTTTAGGTAGGTACTTTTTGAATGGTTTTAAGGAGGTAGGAAAAAAATTTTCTTTGTGGCAACACTGGTTCTTATTCTACTTTTTAGGTTTGGCGAGTACAGTTTCGAATAGGTGACTGGTGGTTTAATGTTTCATGTTTATATTGAAAATACATTATTTATATTGAAAAATTTATTACATATTATATTAGTGGGTAAATTTATAAAGCATATTTTGGTTCGAAATTGTCTTCTACATCCAGCTCTTCTTGAAAGAAGAGCTAATACGATAAAATTAGCATAAATTGCAAGCATTTTCCGCTGGTTTCTGTCAGTCTTTAAGACTTTAGTCTTAGTCTTTAAGACTTGAGTCTTAAAGAGTGATTTAAATTAATTTATATGTTCTTGTTTGAAATGAGAAACACAAATTCAAAAATACTTCTTCGTGTATTATTTTAAGAATTTTTTAAAAACCTATAAATTGTCATGTCTGCCAAAATATACATACCATACTTGGGGGATATCAAATACAGTTTGTAATAAATTACACATTTAATTACTCAATTACATGTAATTGTAATTGAAAATCTTCAATTACAATTACATTCAAATTTTTTAATTGTAATTGAGTTTTTCAATTACCCATTACATGTAATTTGTAATTGAAAAATTTCAATTACAATTACTTACAACTAGAAAACTTTTTTTGTATTATTGTCAACAAATATTTAATTAATGAAATTATCAATTACATATAATATATAAAAAATAATAAAAATCTTATTTGAATAAATAAATTAGTCGTTATATTTAAAAACAAAAACTCGTGATCTTTTTTGGATACGAAAACTCATGATCACGACTTACTCACTAACAAAGAAAGATACTTGTATAAGTTTTTTTTTAAGTCAGAAAATACAATTAATGCAAAAAAAATAAAAAGATTTCAAATAATAAAAAAATCGGTATTAAAATACGCACAAAAATGTTGATCATGCACGCTCATATGTAATTTACGCTTATCACATTTACGCTGACCATCTCTACATTTTAATACCTAATAGCTTAATGGTACAACTTTATTTAAAATAGCATTTTTGTTGTTTTAAAATATGAGAGATTAATTTTTAAGATAAAGTTAAAATTTTTAGGAATGTAATTGAATTTCGTCCCATTGGAAGTAATAATTACTGCCTTATTACAATTACATGTAATTTGTAATTGAACTTTTCCTATGAAAAGTTCCAATTACAAGTAATTGTAATTGAAATTTTTCAATTACAAATTCCAAGAAATTGTAATTGATTTTAGTCCCTGATTTCAATTTCAATTACAATTACTTGTATTTAGTAATTGAATATTTTCAATGACACATTACCTGTAATTATAATTGGAACTGAAATGTAATTGAATCCCCCTATGTCTGATACATACATATCGTCGCGATTCTTCTTAAACCACGTAAGCGTCATTTTTTCGAAATTGACTTTTTGGTTTTTATGGTAGAAAATTACAGTCGTCAACAGACTACATTCTCATCTTAACAAGTTTGTGTGAAAAATAAAAAGCCATTTCGAAAACCTCGTAAGCGCCATACAAATGACCTTTGCATGCAATATATAATGGTTTTTATATTTCAAGTTGGAAATGTTAGTCTCAACCACAATTTTTTTTTTTTTATTTAAGATTAAAAAAATTGGAGTATTTTTGGTAAAGTTAAAGTTTTTTTTGATGATAAATATAAAAATAAATGTATATTTACACACAGAAATTTGCAATATGCTGTTTGCGCCAAAACCACGTATGCGACAGATTTGGCTACAGTTAATTGTAAGTAACAAATTTAAAAACAAAAACAGTTTATAGAAACTCCTTCAGACAGTTGCACAGCCATGTTTTACAAAAAAAAAAAATTGTTTTGAAACACATATTAAAGAAGATATTAAGTTGTTTTTCGTTTACTGAAAAACGATTTCTTGGCGCTTACGTGGCTTAAGAATAAATGCGACGATATGTATCCCCCACCACACTAAAGGTTTCGATTTTTTCTGAAGTCAGCCTTGTCGTAAAGACATTTCGGTAGTTTGTCGAAAATCTGACTTGTCGTAACGAATTCGTTAATACATTCGTAGTTTGTCGGATTACCAAAAGTCTTAGTTTTAGAAAGCAGTCGAAACTTCACTAAAATATCACATTTTCAGCAAAATTTCATTAAAAGACTTATGTTATACCAAATAATTTTAATTAAGATAAGAAAAAATTTCATGAAAAACCCAAAATGCACAAGAAAAACTGAAAGCGTTTGATGGTTTTACAAAAGTGCGCTAATATGTCCAAGTTTCGGCGAAAAATCATATGCACCAAATTTTGTTTTTACACGGTTTTGATTTAACACGGTTTGAAAATAAAAAAATATTTTTTTACACGATTTTATTCCATTTAGCACGTTTCAAAATCATTTGGGCTTAGATTTTATTTGTAAAATTTAAGTTTTGCGAAATATTTTCATATCAAAAATTTAGAGGAATTCCCTTTTTGTGCATACAAGCATTTTTACTTGTTAGGTCAATTGAAATGTGTTAATATTTTGTGAACTATCAATGCATCTCTAAAAGAAGTCGTCGAAAATTACAAATAAAAAACTACAACGTAAAGCCATTTCTTTGAAAAACAAAATTGAAATTTTAATTCGCCTTCGAAATGGAGAAGGCTCAACATTTCTTGGCAAAATGTTCGGTTTAAGCGAAGTCACAGTAAGAACTATAAAAAAATTAAAATTCAATTAGGCAATCGTTGATTTCTGGAACGAAACTATCTGTTAAGTCTTCATCATACTCTTGAGATGCAAATAAACGGTGCAAATACACATTATACATATGTACATGCATACATGTGTAAAAATAAACATTATTTCTTGTTCTTAAAAAAATTCTCGTTTTTCACTAATTTTAATAAGTTTTAAAGATAAGTAACCAATCACCTATTTTTGTATATGATCAATGTCTTTTTTTACACGGTTTTTTTTGCACGGTTTTTTTGAAACCAATTGACCGTGTAAAAGCAGAATTAGGTGTACTTGCTCAAAAATGGGCAAAAAATTATAATTTTTATATTATAACAGTACAAGTGAGGTTAAGTTGAAAACCATAGAGTAAATACCGAATATATAGTGATGAGAAATTTGAAACATAACAGCATAAGGCAATATCTCACTTCACTACAATGAAGGGTATATACTTAAGATTCGGCTCGGCTGAATATAGCACTCTTGGTTGTTAATTTTTTAAGGTTTAGAAGTTTTGTGCTTAATGCAAAAGAAATATTATTTGTTTGTTGTTAAATTTTCAAATATTTGTGTTTTAGTTAGTTATCAGGAAAAGCTTTTTTCTCTCTAGTTCAGTAATTCAATAACATTTTTCTTGTGCCAAAAGAAAAGAGAACATACATGTGATAAATTTCGTCAAATTTATAAAATCTTTATGTCTGCCTTCCGTAATTCTTATAAATTAGATTTTAAGTTTCACCGAGTAATAGAAATGGACAATAACCTTAAGTTTGATACCTCAAACATTGTTACCAGGCCCGTGGCAACAAACTTAGTTACCACACTCTTGACAACAAACATACATATGTATGTAAGATAAAAATGGTATTTTTTGTATTAATTATTTTTATTTTATTTTGATTGTTATAGTCTTTAAGTTAAAGCAAGGAACAAACATTTATCTCTGCGTTAATCTAAACGAAAAGAGATGTAGAAATTTAGGACGAATAGTTTTTAGCTGTTCATTTTTTTTTGTTAACTACCCTTTCTATCACAACATGAAAAATCTTTTAAAGAAACTAACAAATATGATGATACATACAAAAAAGAACTTTGCCATTTTATGTTTTTTGTCAAAGATTTTAGGAAAGTTACTCTATAAGCAGATTATTACATATGTCAATACTCACAATTTGATCACTGATAAACAATCTGGTTTTCGCGAAAATCACAGCTGTATTACAGCTCTCGTGGAAGTTTGTGAATATATACGGCAGGGTCTAGAAAACGGACATATTAACTTTTTGGTGCTCTTAGATCATTCTAAGGCTTTTGATACGGTAGACCATAATATACTCACTAAAAAACTGAAACATTTTTTTAATTTTACGAACATGTCAACAAATTTGATATCGTCATATTTAGCAAATCGTACCCAATCGGTATTCGCGAATGATATTTGGTCAGACAGCTTGTTGGTTAATAGAGGCGTGCCTCAGGGTTCAACTTTAGGCCCACTTTTATTTTCCATGTACTCAAATGATCTGCCAAAGCAACTTTCGACATGCAAAATCCATTTGTATGCAGATGATGTACAGCTTACATTAAGTTGTCCAATACAAGATATTTCTTCAGGTATATTTCATTTAAACAGCGATTTAAATAAAATAAATTTGTGGGCTAGTGCTAATGGGCTTTGTTTCAACCCAGCCAAATTTAAATGCATCATAATTTGTAAAAAAAGAACCGTTCTCAACATTAAGGATGATATTCTTTTAAATGGCGAGAAAATCGAAGTCGTGAATTCAGCAAAAAATCTTGGCATTATTTTTAATAACAAGTTGACATGGAATGATCACATTAATTCTCTGGTTGGTCAAACTTATATTTAGCTAAGGGCTCTCTGGTCTGCACAATATTTTATTCCACTAAAAGTAAGGATCTTGCTTGCCAAAACTTACTTGATTCCTTCCCTGCTATATGGTTGTGAAATATTTTCAAGCTGTGACTCAGTCAGCAAAAGAAAGTTAAACGTCTTATACAACAACATCGTAAGATACGTATATAAATTGAGAGGGTATGATCATGTGTCCACCGTCTCCAATAATCTTTATGGAGTGTCGTTTGATAACCTGCTAAAAATTCGCACTCTAATTTTTTTGCATAAAATCATTAATACTGAAAACCCAACATATCTATTTAATCAACTTCGTTTTCTTCAATCACAACGTAGTCATAACCTGGTAATACCTCGACACCAATGCCTAGTCTCTGAATGGCAGTTCTTTATACATGCCTCTCGACTTTGGAAGAATCTTCCACTAATCCAACAACTTAATAGCAAAGCTAATAGTTTTAAAATTTTTTTATTTAAATCTTTTATATAACTTTTTATTTTATTATTTTTTTTTCTTTCCCAATAAAATTCATACTACTATGCCTTCCTGTACTCTTATTATAAGACTAGATCTTGTTGTACAGGAAATGAAAATAAATAAATAAATATTGTTAAAAAAAAGAACTTAAAACAATCGCAAGTATTGTTGAACTATTTTTAACTGCCTTCAAAAAAAGGTAGAAGGATAAACCTTAGAATGATTTTTATTATGTTTGTGACTTCAAAACCGACTTCGAAAATTTTTAATTAAAATGTAATTCTCACAGATTGATTATATCCAATTTCATAAATTTAAAAAGTATAGGGTGTCCCCTTACAAGACTGTAATTTTAATGTATATTTTGAACCGTAAAAGGATAGGATTTAAAATTTTAACAAAGTGCGTACCACCATAGGTCCCAATGATAAAAAGTAAGGGCGGAGGCAGCCAGTTCTTAATAAATAAATAACAAACACCAAACTTAAAAATTAAAGGGTGTCCCCATTTAATGTACATATTGAACCAGACTAATACTGACACATAGTGTGCGTATTACTAGCTTATCTTTTATGCCCGCTACAATAAAAAGTAGACACATAAAATTAAAAACTTAAGGCGGCCATATAAGATGTAATTTTTACGTATATTGTTCATCTATAGCACCGTAACGGGCAGATTCTTAAAATTTACACAGTGTGTGTAACTTTGTCCGACAGAGCGACAAGTATAAAAAAGATTTGTATGTACTTATATGTGACAAAAAGTAATAACTGTTTAAGTCGACTTAAGCTCTTAGGTTTCGCTAACGTACACTGGGAGAAAAACGACGTTGCAAAATCGATAACGAATGTGGTCACTTTGATACCTCTACCTTGTCACTTTTGCTTGACAACGGGTGTTGTCAACTTACAAACGAACGTGTTCGAATTGGCATCGCACGTTGTCAACATGTAAACGAGCGTTGTCAAATAGACAACAACCGTTGTCAACTTGTAAACGAACGTGTTTAAATTAACAACGCAATGTTATGAAATATAACGAGTTTTACTAAATGTTTTTCATTGTCAAAATTCCATTTAATTTATGCAGACGCATTTCTAAAAATAACAACATGGATGGAGTAATATGCTATTGGAGGTTGACACCAAACGACTAGAGACGATGTGATGGCGAAAGATTCAATTTTTATAGCCAACGATGGTAGTGACGATAAAAAATTAAAAAAACTTCTTAAAACCCATCAATTTGGAATCAATTTCCGATCACTTAAAATGTGAGTAACCAAAGTTTGGAACAACAACGTGTAATATGTACTTTTATTTTTCTAGCTGCACAAGTAATACTAAGGAGTCAGCGATTTTTAAAAAAGAAAAGAAAGATTGAAAGGAAGCACTGCCACCATAGTACTGCAAGTGGAGGTCAGAGATAAGTATAGGTAATGTTATGATTTAATTGTTATAATTACAGTAAAATACTGTATTTTTATGTTCAATCTAAGGTGGACCAATGGTGGAAACATGATAAAACATAAAACAATACACCTACGCAAATTGAATTAAGGTAAGAGCAATTCCAATTGGTTTTATATAGAACAACTTAAAAGAATTTTTTTGTGTTGTCAAAGTGTAAACGGTTTTTGTCATTTCAACAACCCTTCGTTGTCAATATTTCGTTTCGTCGAATTGACTCCGGTCGTTTACAGTGAGCACAAACGTGGTTGATACACTTTTAACACCGAATGTGGTCACTTTGTATACGGATGGTGTCATTTTTTCTCTGGGTGTAAATAGCTCATTTATTTGAAAGTGATGTCCTATTCCTTAATTTATAAGGTCTTGACATAAAGAAATATCCAGAACTGCAAGGTATAATTTAATACAAAATTAAAGTGGTCTACTTCAACTTCCAGAATAAAACTTAAGCAGATTTTCCTTGTCACCACTGATATATTGTTTATAATGCTATGTTTAATTTTTGTTTTTAATTTGATGTCCGTCTGTCTTTCTGACTGCTTTAAAGTCGGGGTTTCTTTGCAAGAACTATTACATATTATTTAGAGATTAGCTGGCCAAGCGTGTTGCTGTGAAATAATTTTCTTTTACAAACGTTTTTAATACAAAGAAAATTCCGGAAAGAATAGCATGGTAACCCCCAGCCTCATTAAATATGTTTATAAACAACAAAAAACTGTTTTTGCACAAACAGTTAAAATTATTATCTCTCGATTTCAATTCCATACTTTACAAAGCAACAGACCGAAAATTCTAATCGATAATGTTACACAAAAACACAAAAACAAACCTTTTGTTGTTAACGAAATGTTTGAGTAAAGCAACAAACAAAAATTATTTTTTAAATCATCCCCAAGTCAAATACGACAAACAAACTACAAAAATACCATGCAGGTGCACATAAAATAAAGCAACAAACAAAAAATACATGTGTTTGCGGATGTTTGTATGTAGATATGTATGCAGTTGTTAAGAAAATGTATAGGAAAGCAACAAACAAATAATCCGTTTCTATGCTTTGGCATGTTTTTCAGTTTTTTCGGTAGACTTGCTGATGTCCGTTAGGCTGCTCATTAAATAGCTTCTAATGGCAAACACATTCAAACATTTTGCTTAAAAGAATAAAAACAGATGGAAAATCCATCTGAAATTGAGATTAAGCATTTCCGCTTTACTGTCCATTGTATACATTAAATGAATGCCGTATTTGCCAAACCGACTAACTCCATTTTTATTATTTAACTCAAAACGTAGTGAAATATTGTCATTTCGACGATGTACAACGTAGTCGTTATCAAAACAGGTAGTATAAGCAAATATGCACATTTACGAGTAAGCATTGCAAAATTGTCTTGTAATTACCAATAGCAAACTATGTATTATAAAGTGGAGTTAGTCGATTTGGTAACTGAGACATCCAAAAAACTGTTTGTACATTGCTTTTTAAATAAAATCTTCGAACAAAAATGTACGAATCCATACAAATTTAAAGGAATAGAACCTCATGTTGTCAAGATTAATGTAACTAAAACTGTTTTTAATCGTTATGACAATCCAACGTTTTGACGAAAGAAATTTGACGATGGATTAATTTAGTGTAATTTTGGCACCAGCTATTTTTTGTTGTCGCCATTCCAGCGCTTATTAAGGAGAGGACTTTTAGCTTCATAAAAGCCATTGCCATTTTCAACGAGGATAACTTCATCTTATTATTGTATTCTAAGGAGCACAAAATTATTTTTACACTTGTAAAATTCAACAATACTTGAAAGAAACTCTCTGGTCTGATAACAGGCCTGGATAAAATGTGAATTAAAAACTTTTCAACTATTTGAGGAGCCTTTTAATGTGGATTTTTTATAAATGTTGCAAATTTTTAAATGCTTTTAAGAGAAACTGCAGTTGCCCCAGAGCTGGCTATGAGCAGAGGAACTGCGAACAAGATTTCGGGTTCCACTGTCTCACCTCCCCCAACCAGTGGAGGAACTGTGAAAAAGTCTTCGGGTTCCAAAGCTGTGCTTCCTGCCACACAAGGCTATAACGAGATGCACACGGCACGTCCCACCCGTCAAAAGTGTCTTTTTGAAATGGCGAGCAGCCTAAAAATGTGTTGGCCAACTAAACCAAAATCCAGTTGATTTCCTCACAAAGGAGGAATCAACATCCCTACTGCGACGCCTAAGCGTCAGAGATCGGAGAAGGAGGCGCATGACCGACATAAAGCGTCCTAAATACACGTCGATGGACAGAAGTTTCAGCGAGGTCGCCAAAGGTAAGCTCGTACGTGCTGTCATCGACCTTAATGACGCGGATAGCTCCATCTCCCACGCAAACTGGGAAGTGGTACGTGATGAGAGTGTTCTGGAGAGTTCTCAAGGAGAATCCAGGGCACTATCCTTAATGTGATGATGCAGGATGGTTCCGAGGGCGTATTAAACCAATTGCCTGCTCGAACGAGTGATCAGCCATGCTTCTAAAGCTGGCTGTCGTTCTTTTGGAAGGCCTTTCGAAAGGCGATAGGCTCGACGTGGTCTTTCTTGATGAGATTCCCCGCCAGCCTAGAGCCACGGCAGGTATACCCGACGAGCCATTCATAGCGCAGGATATTACGGACCTCATTCAGATAGGAAATCCTGAGCTGCCAACCAATGAGTGGAAGGAAGCCAAAATTTCCGAACCTGAAGGATCATCCAGATGGATCACCGTCTGGCTGAATCGTGAGTCCCTGGCGCCACTTCGAGAGACCCTGGGAGGATCTACTATTGTTTTGAGACGATCATCCTACATGTCTACTGGGGGGACGACAGGGAGGACCAGATTCAGGGAGTTGATGATCCTCCTCCGGTCGTAACAAACGATGATACTGCCACGTGTGTCCTCTCAGGAGGACACACTCTCAAACTCTGAGTTTGTAAGTGAGTTCTTTAAAAAGATTGACGAGGCAGTTGACGAGGACGTCCGCTTTGACTCTGATCAAGAGGACGTCAACGTCACAATTATACCTGCCATAAGAGATGGTAAAGGTGACGCAAGTCAATCTTCATCACTCTAAAACAGCTTCGGCTGCACTGTTCCTCCGCCTGGCAGATGAAGGAAGGAGCTTGTTTTAGCCCAAGAACCCTGTCTACATCAAAGCAGGGTTTGCGGGCTTGGTGCAAAAGGCTTTAAGCTTCTGCACATGAATGGTCCAGGTAAGATCAGATCATGTACAGTGGCTAAAAGCGACTTAAATATCTTCATTCTGTCTGATTTCAGTAATGAAGATACGCTAGCAGCCGCCTGGGAGACGGAAACTAAAACGATAATAATCGTCACCAGTTACATTGCGTTACACGGCATAACGAAACATCACCAACTAAAGTTGGAATCATGAAGATTAAATGATAAGAAATGCGAAAACGGCGTCATGGAGATCATTCTTTAGCGGCGTGGAAGGGTCTTCTGGGAAAAGCCGGCTTCATAAATTCTTCTTAGTTTCGCAAGTTGTTTCATTCGTTGAAGACGGCGCTAAATGTACACGTAGGATACATCGAAAAATATCTATAGCATAAGGAATATGCATGAAACCGGAGACCATCATTAGTGCTCTAGAGAGACGACGTAAATCAGTTATTAGCTTTATGATCACGGGTGCCATGCGCACTACGCCATCGAAGGCTCTTTTCACAATGTTGCACTGGCTTCCAGCCGATCTAATGGCCAAACAGCTGGCCTTGAACTCGGCAATAAGGCTTAGTTAAACCGGGGCATGGAAATCGAAGAGTTTCGGCCATGCGACTATTTTGAGATGCGTGTGTGTATCGACTATCCCGGGAAATATTGATTATTGTGCAGCCATGCCGGCGAGAATGTTCGGAGTATCAATGTCAGGCACGTCATCCATGTTGACACATGATCGTCATCAAAAGTACGTGCTTGAAGTTTATACAGACCGATAAAAAACGGACAATGGAGTGGGGAAGGCGTCTTCATGCCTCGATTCCAAATAAGGATTAGTTTAAGGCTGCAAAACCAATGCAGTACTGTTTAGGCTGAAATTTCTACCATAAAAAGTGCGGCAAAGTGGCTAAGGTATCACAGGATATATGGATATATATGGCAGTAAGGCTGCGATATACTCCTTATCGGGTGTTTACACAACGCCCAGTTTGGTTCGTGAGTGCCGGACATCTCTAGATCAGATGGCGAGACATTCAATCTGGAACTCTTTTGGGTGCCAGGGCACGCGGGAGTGCCCGGACATGAAACTGCGGACGAAATTGCTAGATCTGTAACCTAACTTATTTAAAGATAACTTTCAGCAGGAACTACTGGGGGCTGCGCAAACCAGATGGTCGAACGAGCCCACCTGCGCAGTCTCTTCTGTGGCCTCAGTATGATTACAAGCGAACAGAAATCCTACTGAGAACCCCACGAGGACAGATTGGCACACTAATGGCTGTGCTGACAGGGCCCTGCGCTATAGTTGCCCACGCTAGGAGATTATATCTTCCGTAAATGACTTCTGTAGAAGTTGTCAGGACTAGGAGGAGGAAGAGACGGTGAAGTACCTCCTCTGTCACTGCTCAGCAGTGACCTATCGGGTTGCGATATTAAAATGATAAATTAATTTATCCGGATTTCTGGATGATTTTTGCACCTAACCTAGAGTGTGCATCTGCAGGGACCAAAAGGACCCAAGTGATTCAGTTTTCCTCTACACAGAGCCGGCGACCCGCGCAACCTAACTGAACTTAGAACAAACTGCTCTCTTATATATAAACTAACTGTGCCCGCTACTTCGTCAGTGGTTTTTAATATTTTGTTCGATTTTGCTTTGAAAGCAATCCACACCATAGACCCTTACGATTTTAATTTTTATTTTAAAGAAGTAACACTCAAGCAATTAAACCTACATTAACTGTGTTACTTCTTTTAGAAAGGGATAGTAGTAGATAAGACAGATGGTTAGTGCGATAGTAAAGCTTCGCAAGCGCTTCTGCTGTTCTTTAGGAAAATTAGTTTGAAACTAGCAAAGCCAATTTATAATTATTTTACTACGCCGCCGATTTAGTGCTATGTGGTAATACTGGCGCTTCTAGTTCCGCCTTAAGATATGCTACGTATCAGTTTATGTATTTTTTTACTTTATAAAAAGTAAAGTAATCATATTCGGTTAGTTCAACTGCGTACCTTCACTGCTTTTTCTCCACTTTCTAAGATACTTTTGCGGAAAAAAGTATCCTATATTTGGACCAGGATACTTAGGTACAAATTCTCACAAAATTTTGTTAAAATTCATCCAGTAGTTTTTATGTGATGCGAACATCAATTGAAAAGCAGACAGACAGACAGAAGTGACTTACTATTTTATTATATGTAAAGATTTGTATCCTTGGTATTATACGCCAACAACAGGGCGTAAAATTTTAAATCACGGTATTGATTATATTAAGCATTCTACTATTCTTATGGGAATGTTATCCAAAGAGGCCACAAAATCAAGTCACAAAATTATAAGAAGCTGTACAAGATTAAAATGTATATATATTTGAATTAGAAGACTGTATAGGAGTAATCTATAGTAATGAATTACTGGAAGGAACCGAAAGTGATAATATTAGTGAGTAAAATATCTTTTTTCTTAATTTCCTAAACTAAAAAAATGAAATGCCATAAAATTTTGTATTATAAAATTTTTTAAATTTAATAATATCAAAATAAATTTATAAAGTAAGAAACCATACATAAATAGTGTTTAAGCCATTTATGCAAGTAAATAAATATAGGTATGTCCTTGCTCCCATTCGGAAACAATTTTTTATTAACATATTGGGAATGTTATAATTGTTTCACATGTTGTTTTTATAGAATTTCATATCTATTCGCGCTTTTAAGGTCATTAAAATTTAAATGCAAATAAAATAAAAGATATTTTTATTTCATTTCCTATCCTACGTTTCGTTGGGATTTCCAACATCTTCAGGGATAATTTTTTTATTGAAATCTGGTAACATGAATAAGAGAAAAGCTTTAATATAATAACAAAATTGAAATAAAACATCAAAATCACAATTCAACTATTACAAAACTACATTAAAAATTCGATGTTTTTGTAATTTTTTTTTAATTTTTAATAAGGACATATTTTTATACAGTATTTTTGAAAGTGTTTTTTAAAAATTATTGCACAAAATTTCATAAATTTTATTTATTTTTTCATTTTATAGTATTTTAAATTTTCAGGATATATGGGAAGTTTTTCAAACTTTGGATTTAACTATCTTTTAAAGGTACAATCAATTGTTCTAAATTTCATGTCTGTATGACAACTCCTTCTATTTTTGAGCAATAGTTATTTGAAATCAAAACACTGTGCGGCGCACAATAGAACAAAATTTATACAAATCAAAAACTAAATGACAAAATGCAAACAAATAAGTTGTTTGTTTTGGTAATAAATAGTCTAAATAAGAATTATACAAAATATTTTTTAATATTCCTTCTAACTTTGACACAGGGTGCTCACAGATTGATGCAAATTGCAAAATGTAAGTTTCCTCACAGAAAGTTCGTATTTCCAGGTGAAATTTGACGAGCTGTTATTTCAATAATTATACCCTTCACCATTGTACAGTGGTCAATTTCGCGAGATAGCGGTCAAAACTCTATAACTTTTGACCGGATTGGTATTTTTTTACGCAATTTGTTTTGTTCAATAGGAGGGACTTTAAGCTTCAATTTGTTCAGACGTAAAAATCGACTGGTAGGAACGTAAGTAATATGGAGTTAAAAATGCATTTTAATTTTTTGTTGAGTTTTCATGTAAAAGTTGAATATTTTGACATTTTAAATAGGTATTTTTTTATAATTTCTTATTTTCTTCAATCGTATTTTGCAACCAATACTTATTTATTATTCCTAAACTTAATTTTGGTCAGAAAATGCCAACATTTGGCCCCTGACATTTATTTAGTCTCAATATTCACAGGGGCCAAAGGTTGGTTTTTTTGGAAGAAAGCTAATTCTTGTGAGGATTATACTGAAAAATAACACTGAAATTCCCAACAATATCAACACCATTTGGATATATTATATACAGAACACAACATCGATAAAATTTGAAGTAAACTATTGATTTAAAGTGCATATATTTTTTATGTAAATGTATTAATAAAATTTTATACTAAAATTAGAAACAAATTATAATCTTTAAACTAGTATTAATTAAACAATATTAGTAAAAATTTCTTCCAAATAGCCATGGAACAAAATTTTGTGAACTGTGGTTGGCATATGTCTCCAAGAATATTTTTGGTTATAAAGGGTTGCTGTCTCATTAGCATACTGACCAATTTCTTTTGCATCTATCTTTTTGCTACATGCTATAACTTCTAATATGATTTGGAATCGTCGTATTAAATCATAATCTACTCCAGTTATAAAAGCTGCAGTTTCTGGATCGGAAAAAAATCTCCTTGCTGTGTTTCCATCATTAGGGTTTCCTTCTCCTTGCTTTGGCTGGTCAATTATAAGGCCTATCTCACGGTGTTTTTCTTGAATATCTTTTTTATTTTTGCTTTCTTTTTTCCAAATTTTCTTTGTTGTTTCTCACTGTTTCGCCTAACGGACCAAATTCCAAATCGTATCCCAATTTAAGAATATGCTCCATAAAAAGAATTCTAGCATAAAGAGGTGACATTCCAAATTCATATGCTTCATTAAAACTATCGTCTTGTGTTGGTGGTTGGCTCAATTGACTTGATGTTTTTTGGCATATGGTGCAGCTTGACGAAGACTTTGTTTCGGTTAAAGCTTGTGCAACTTTTCCATCGATCATTGTAAGTGACATTTTAAAGTTAACTTCGATGCATTGGTCACTAAATTCAAATATCACTGGTTGAAGTTCTTTATTTCATCTTTTATTTTGCCAACTTCTTCAGTTATGACATCTTTAGTTTGTTTTTTGTAAGCAAACTTTATTGGTCTACAAAATTTTGTTGACGAGGGAATTTCATTCTTCCATACATCTATCTCTGCAGCTCTACTAGTTGACGGCTCTGAACCAATATAAGTTTTTGTTAAACGTAATGGAACGAAAGAAATCATGAATAAATTGGCATCTGATGAATTTTCCGCATTACATTGTTTGTATTGTTTCTGGCCAGAGGACCCATCACATCCCCATTTAGAAATTAAAGTCATGCTGCAATTTTTAAACTTCTTTAAATAGTCAGCATCAAATGTCTTTAATAAACGTTCTGCAGTGTGTTCAAGAAGATCCTGCAATTTTATTTCTGCTGAACTTAAAGTTACACTAATAGCAGTTGGTAAGCAATCTTTTTTGGCAGAAACTATATCTCAATATGATGGAAAAATTCCACAATTTTTTTCATTGGTTCGCTTCCGCAATTCTGTATATTGGTTTTTAGTCATTTTCAAATCCAAAAATAGTGCAAATGCTTCTTCTGGAGTAAATTTATTTTCTTTAGTTGGTGTTGATTCCACTATTTTTTTAATGATAGCAATTTTACTCTTTTTTGTTTTCGATGGTTGAATTTGATGCAGAAATGAATCCTTTATGATGCTACAAGAAACTTCTTCATTGATATGTTTAAGCTTGCGTCTTCGTGATCTTTCACTACAATTATCAATTGGCTTCGCTGGTCGAGCATCTTTTCCAGTTTCCGTGGTAGTTACTGATAGCTTTTTAAAAATAAGTTTATTTCTTAGCCATTCTTGGTTGCGTGAGTAAAACAATTTCTTGTTTCTGGAACATTGATTGTACCGTTTTCTTAAAGTATTTAAAAAGTTTTTTATTTTTAAGTTATGAATTTTAATTTCTTGTTTGTCGCATATTTTGAAGAATGGATTATTCATTAAATGTTAAATAATTTCGTTTTCATCTTTCCGTTCGAAATATATATCAGATAGAACACTATAACTGAATTTAGCCATTGTTTAAACAATAATGAAGAAAAAAAATGAATGCATGGATTAATATACTATTGCTCGAAGTTTCAACATGATCTTTTTTACCTCTTTGAAACATAATATAACAGGTACTTGGTTTTACCAGTTGGTAAAATCATCCATTGGTTTTACCAATATATGGTTTTAAATTTATTTGCAATTTTCCAAATGAATTGCCACAAGATACCACATAATTTGAGAGTTCTATTGTCATTTTTGTCAAAATTTTGATACACCCTTTCTATGTGGACTAGGTCCAAATATGGGCCAACTTCTCCTAATTTCAACAGAATTATTTTTTGGGTCGATAAGAACTCTTGTACAAAATTTCATCAAAATATATGCACAATAGCCACTTTCACATACAAATAACTTCTCAAAAAATATGACGTGCATTTGTACCGAATATCTGTAGCTCAAAAAGTGCAGTCCCGATGCATGGACATGTATATATAGGAATGAAGGGGAGAGTTAGGACTACAAAATAGTAAATTTGTGTTTTGACTCAGCTTGACTCACAGGAGTTGTGCTCTATGAAGTAGGAAATTTCCGAGAAATTTGACCTTTTTAAAAAAAAATATTTAAATTGTTCTGAAAACAGTAGAGCTTCAAGGTTCAGTAGAGCTCCCGAGGTTTACTACTGTCTACTTTCATATGATTTTAATAACTTTAAAATCGGAGAACAAAAACCAAAAGGAGTTTTGGCCGCTATCTCAAAATATTGACCACAGTGCACTGGTGGAAAGGTATATATAAGTTTTTCATTCCGTGTGTAATTTCTACAATATTCATTTCCGACCCCATAAAGTATATATATTCTGGATCCTTATACATAGAGAAGTTGATTAAGCGTCATTTGCCAAGGCACCAGAAGAGATTCAAAAAATTTAAACACACCAATCTGTCAAGCATAGTTTCGAAAATTTTCGTGTTGCAATTCGGCAACATCAGATCATTACTTTGCAGGCTGCGGGCCAAAAACCACGCCCACCTATATTCTTTCACGTTCTTTTTTATATTTTTTTCGGCATAATGATTCTCCTTTGCTTTTTTGTCAAATAAATATTATAGCGCGACAGTTAGATCGCAAGGAGTGCATGCAGATCTCGGGGGGTCTATAAGCCCCTACCACGGGCCACTTGTGTTTGTTTTTAATTTGGTCCCCTACCAAACTCTGCTTTTTATGTATTAAAGACCTTTATAGAAAGCAATACACATATAGGTAGCCAATTGAACCACAGGGTACCCACTGTTAAAATAATTCAATAAAATTAAAACAAAAATTTTAAATTTTATTTTTTTAACATTTTCAAAAAACTTTACAAACCGTTTATGAAAAAAAAAGTTTTAAAAAATTTTAGAATAAAATTTTACAAAAAATTTTCAAAAAAATATTTTTATAAAAATTTTTACAAACATTTTTTTGAAAAATGAAAAAACAAATTTCAATATTTCTCTGAAAATCAAAATCATGAATGTAACATAATATATGTTAATATTAAGAGTATATGTATGTATATAGAGTAACATATTATTTTAAATGAGTTGGATTTTTAAATAGATTAGATCTTTGTTTTAAAACTTAGATGCATTTAACGCATAGTCAACATCAGGATACCGACTACAAACTGTGACAAATCAAATACACACGTTTAAAGGTAAACGATTATTTTGAAGCCAGTATAGATTGCTACACGACCGCCGTTGTGGCTGTCGTAAACTATTTTATTCAACAAAAGAAAATGTCACGAAATTGCAAATTACAAATTCATATACAAACAAAAAGTTTTGAAGGAAATATTTGCAATTTTTTAAAAAAGTTATTATAACAATGTCAGAGTTTATGATGTAGCTGTCGTCTGTAATATCATTAAGTAGCTGACAACATGGCGACAATTGTAGCTAACGGAATTTGTTTTCATTTAGCTGCGTCGCCGCTGTCTTCTATTTCTTTAAAGTATGAAAAATTAGTTTTTTCTCATATGACTTATTTTAATTTATGTAAAGAGTCAACAATATGGATAATGCTGTACATGTCTGTATAAATAAAATCACCGTGGTGAAGGGTATAGAAGATTAGGCACGGCCGAATATAGCACTTTTACTTGTTTTAATTGCAACCGTACACAAATTTAGTATATTTTTAAAGATTGGGATATTATTATTATTATTAAGATTGGGATATAAGAAACAGAAAGTCAATTTTAGTTTGTTTTGATTTCTATTTTCGATATTCAGTTATAATAATTACCTCCCACTTGAAATATGTTCTTCACTTTGATGAGTGACGACAATTTTGATAAATGTTTATCTTGTGAGGTAACTACAGTTCACCAGCTTACCAGCTTACCAAACCACTTTCATAATGGATTCCTTTTCGTTCTCCTGCCATCCTCTATGATTATAGGCAACAGCAATGTAATTTACGCCAACATTACTTCCATTGAGTCACGTGATATAATCATCCTTTAATCTTGGCTTTTGTAATTTCCTTTCGGAAAAATTGTACCACTCCATAAATCATTTCGGAGATATTTTCAAGGTGTTTGATAGAGTGTGGCTGATGCACTTGATTCAAAACTGAATGCTCTTGGTGTCGGTGATAACTTATTTCGATTTACATAGAGTTTTCTCAGGACTCGCACTATACGAGTTGTTATAGTTGGATTTCATCACACAGATTCAAGAATACCATACAAGGCTCTGTTCTTTCTCCTACCCCATTTCTTATTTTTCTAAATGACTTTATTTGTCAAAATTTCAATCCATCTACACTTTCGCAGATGACAGCAGCATTTGCCCTTCGTATTTATTAGGTAATATAATAAACCAGTTGGAAGTGGGGCCAAAGAGAAAAACATGAATGATAACCTTAATCACGATCTCGCAACAACTCCGAATGCGGTGGCATGGATATAACAGATTTTAATGCCCCTAAAACTCAATATTATATTCTTACGCATAGACGGTGTGTTTCAAATGTTGCTTCATCTGTTATTATAGGTGATAAAAATATTAAGGAATCGGAAGCTCTTGATGTCCTTGACATAAAAATCCAGTGTGATGTTCTATGGATTAAACACGTTTTTCAAGTCTGTAAGTAAGCTTTCAAGTGCAACGGTAAAAGATACGGCTGGCGCCCCGATGTCTATTTTGGAGTTGATGGACCGCATACAGGAAATAACCAAAGAACTTATTGGTTACAGTAGGGTGACCAACTCTATTGACTCACTGGGGCATCGAACCAATATGGATTATATTTCACTGTTTTATCTTTACCACAAAAGTAAGTGCTCTATTGAAATAGAGATCTTGTTCGTATGTGGACTAAGTACCCTGCAGAGGTATTTCCTGTCACCTTTAATGTGGGAAAATATCGGCCAACTTAGCGAAGAATAACCTATGTGTATTAACAAAAATATTGTATTTTTATAGATTGTAGCGCTTTCAAAACGGTAAAAATAACAAATAAAAAAAGAAATAATCAAATTATTTGTTTTTTCTAATTATTTTTCTATTTATTTACTTAATAAAAACTGTTTGATTGTATAGATTTTTTTCAGTTCCTATAATGTCAAAAAGTGTAACCGATTACTGACGAAAGTTGCCGTACTTAATACCACTTTATTTTCCAGTAGTTATGATTTTTATTGACAACCCAACTAAAGTTGGATTGCTATCTATAATCAACCGAAAAGTCTTTGGGCCGTTATTATAACTTGCCAATAGCTAAAGGTAGGATTTTATAGGAGAGATAAGTAGCTTTTCTCCAATAAAATCCTAACTTTAGCTATTGGTACGTTATGATAACACTGACTAACCATGAACATGTTTCAGGTTAAAAATATCCAATTATTATATATTTTCACCACCTGAGTTCAAAAATCACCTCGAAAATGACCAACTAGCTCTTGTTTTGAAGATACAGTAACATGTCAGTTTTGATATGCTTAACTTTCACTTTGTTGAGAAATTTAGTTTTTGGATGTTGGTACCTGACTGTTAACTGACAAAACCAAACGTTGCACAGTGGGATTTGTTCATACAATGTTTGGCAAAAAATAGAAGCAGTGCCCGTAGAATGTTGAAATTTTGCTCTGGGCCTTTGGCTAGCTCAGTTAAGAAATATATAAAGTTTCATCAAAATTGGCCACGCCCACTACCCACCGCCAGTAGAACCCATAATTTATTTTTATCCCAAAGTTTTTGAAATTTGGCACAGAGCCTTCTATTACCTCAATTAAAAATAAAATAAAATAAAGTTTCATCAAAATTTGCCACGCCCACTAACCACCGCTCATAGAAAAAATAAATTTTTGGTCCAAAGTTTTTGAAATTTGGCATGGAACCTTTTATTACCTCAATTAAGAATAAAATAAAGTTTCATCAAAATTTGCTACGCCCACTACCCATAGAACCAAAAATTTATTTTTGGTCCAAAGTTTTTGAAATTTGGCACAGAGCCTATTATTACCTCAATTAAGAATAAAATTAAGTTTCATCAGAATTGGCTACGCCCACTACCCACCGCCCATAAAACCCATTCCAATAGGAAGTATTGCCGCATCCATGATATCCTTTCCGTGTATCAGTATTTTGTGTACTGTTACTGGGATATAATACCAACTATATTTTTCAACAAAAAGTTTTGCCTTATCTTGAGCGAAATTCTTGAACTTCAAGGAATTAACTTTTTTGCCACAAGTTATTAGTTGTAGTATAATACGAAATCGATTAATTAGTTGCTCCACTACACCAGTCACATTGGCAACAAGTGCGGGGTTAGAAAATAAACGCCTGGACGTATTTCCATCGTTAGTAGACCCAGTTCCTTGTTTAACTGCATCCACTTGTATACCCATCTGTTCCTTTAAGGAACATTGCAATTAGTGAGTTCGTAACTCAGTTCACTGTATAACACAGAAAATAAACTCATTTTAATAATACCTTTTTCACTTCTCTATTTGCTATTTTCACTAATTGTAATTTAATTTTGTAATTTTTTTAAATTAAAAATTTCATGTATTTGGAGACAAATTTTATGATTTTATAAAAGATTATTAATTATTTAAACTTTTTTTTTAATTGATAGTATGGAGTCTTACCATAATATGGAGTATGGAGCACCGAGCACGACCGAGCAACCTTTATTTTCTTCCAAGGAAATTTGTAATCACCGCACGTTATAGAACAAATTTTATTCTATCATATCTTTTAAACCATATAATTTAATTTTTTTAATATTTTTTTTTAACACGCAGAAAAGGATATATTTGAAAAAAAATCACTATTTGAATCAGAGCAATAAAATTATCTTGCGTACAAACACTATAGAAGTGCGTAAACAGTTTTCAATATTTTAGACCAAAATGTACATGTGACTTTATTTCGTTATTTCAAAGACAAATGAACGTTTTTTTTGGCATACAATTTATGGATTCTTCATACTGAATCAATTTTCTACAAAACTGCATCATTACATTTTTAAATTTGATGTGTCGAAAAAACTACTTATTGCACAAAAAATCCCACTGTGCATTGTACAGCTATTTTTAGGTTATATACGTGATTTCTGTTCTTCAGATAGTGCTTGATGTGGTTTCTGTTGTTGTTGTTTTCTTATTCGAATTTAATATTTTGCAGTGATATTTAGGTGTACTAAACCAAAATGCCACAGAGTTGTGTGAATTCACTGAATAACTTTTGTTATATTTGTGGTGAAGTAACATTTTCGTCACAGAAACGTAGTCCCACTCTTGCTTTAAAGAGTGCTTATCAGGATTATTTTGGAGTTACGGTAGGTGACCAAGGTAAGTCGTGCGCTCCACATATATGTTGTAACTCTTGTTCAGTTACTTTAAGAGAATGGCTGAAAAATAAAAAACGATCTATGCCTTTTGCTGTGCCCATGGTTTGGCGGGAGCCTACAAACCATATAAATGACTGCTATTTCTGCTTGACTCCACCAATAAAGTCGGGATTGTCAACAAAGAAAAAAAGAACAGTCCAATACCCAAATATTCCTTCGGCTATTAGACCAATTCAACATTCAGATGGTTTACCCCACCACAGTTATGAACTTAAAGTGGAAAATGTGGATAGTGCATAAGAACTCAGCCAGCCTAGCACATATTCCGACTCTGATTTTAAGGAAACAGATGATAATCCGCACAGACTGAGTCAAGCGGAATTAAGTAATCTCATTCGAGTCCTTGATTTGTCAAAGAATAATGCCAGCATGATGTCAGGGCATCACAGTGTAGACAGCGTTCAAAGGATACCCTCCCTTTTTTGAAAAGAAAAACAACCTTGTAGTATACTGCAACGTTAATGGCTTGATGAAATGTTTGAATTTGAACCATGATCCTACGAATGAAGGCTATTCATAGATTCGTCGAAGCTTAGTTTAGGAACGCAACTGTGGTATACTAAATACTGCTGCTTTTTATGTATGTGGGACAGTAGGGATAGGAAATCACATTTCCTTCAAACAGACTGGCCTGCAAGATATCTTGGCCCTAGCGTAAAAAATGTTGTTGCCCTACCTCTCGTCGACCCGAGAGATATATCTCTTCCCTCACTACATATAAAACTCGGTTTGATGAAAAACTTTGTCAAAGGCAAGGAGAGGGAGGCCTTTAGATATTTGAGGAAAACATTAGATTTCTTAAGTGATGCCAAAGTTAAGGAAGGTGTTTTTGTTGGGCCACAAATTCGGGAGCTTTTGAAGGATCCTGCGTTGTAGTGCGGTCAGTGATAAACACGGGGAGAGATTCCATCAGGATATTTCTGTAATGAAACAAAGATATCAGGGGCGTCGAATGCATCAATGCTTTCAGATTACTGTTGATGCGTGAGTAGGGATGCTCCGGAACTCACCTACAAGATACAGGCCAAAAGAAAAATAAAATCCACATGATGGTAATAATATTCAACCTGCCAAGTATTCTGCCATTAATTTCCAACTCTTAAAAAAATTTAATTATACTATTTAATAAATCCAAATTAATTTATAATGTTGATAAACTTATGGTTTAAAATTTCCAGATGTGCCTAAATTTGTTAACGTTATATATTTTGACCCATGGTGTATCACAAAAACTAGACCTAATAAAGTTTGTTCGTTGTCATTTTCTTTTTTTTTTTCAACCTAAAATTAGTAAGATTTGACTTATGAAGGAAGGAAACGTTACGAAAATATTTTTTTGTTGGCCAGTGTAATGGTCCTTAAACTTTTTAAGCTGCAACTAATATCATTAATCATTAAAGCATTTTTAATCCTTAAGCATTATTAATCCTTACTATCGTCCGTAATCTACCATACTGTATTAAAATTTAACACGTACTTCCTTAGCTTCAACTATCATAATCAATTTTAAAGAGGATTTGAAATAATGTAAATATATGCTCACGTAACGATTATAAATATAATGAAACCTTTCTCATTAATAATTACGCACTCTCCGAAGTATACAAATTTTAAATTTTTCGATCATCCTTAAGGTAACCCTGTTTCTTTGACAGTCTCTAAATTCAATACGGGTATCCCCGAGAAAATGCATTTTCGGGGTAAAGATTGGCCATACTTTTGCTTACAATTGTTTATTTTTTTTACGATGCAGTTAGCAGGGATCGCTAGTAACATATACATTGCAATTTAAATGTTATTTTTACACCCGTACCTAATGTCGTATCGGTGGTATTATCGTTTAATTAGTTTTAAAAATGATTTATTCAATGTCATTTTATGAATCCAGAGAGTGACTATTTATTACATAAAATATATGTTTTTAAAAACTATTCTTATAGTTTTAAAGAAATAAATGCCAAGGGATTGTGTAATGAAAAAATAGGAAAGAGGCAAGATCTATTCCACAAATGTTGCATGTTTTAAGCATCTTTAACTTTTAACTTAAGCATGTAAATTTAAAATAATATTTTTAAATGATAATTATCGAATGAATTGAAAACAATTCAATTCAAGCGCTAACTAAAGCCCAAAACAAAGAAAAGAAAATTGAATCAAGTTTGATTTTTAAAAAACGGTGCGTGTTTCCAATCAAAATTAAAAAATCTCAAAATTTTAAAAACAAGAATGAAATGAACATTTCCAACAATGATTTTAGAACACCGGCGTCTTTATTTTATATAATTTTTGTTTTTCATTTCAATATTGTGACCAGATTGCTATCATCACAGTAGCACAATTTTTTTTTGGGTTTTTTTTTTAAGTTAAACTTGACAGTGCAAACAGTGGCAAAAACATACGAATTACACATACTGCATTATCGGCAGCGAACAATCTTGTCTGCGTCATCTTCCTTTTCTATTCTACTTCTGTTAAAGCCTCAAAGGACTGTACAAATGCGCGTGCTTTTTAGCTACTGTCAACTTTCCAAATAGTACGCGAGTACACTTAGTTGTTGGCTTTAACTATTTATTTCTTATTTTAATTTCACAACATCCTTTTTGTATTTTTTTTCTTAATCATGTGCTTCATCTACTTAAAGTTTGCTGCTCCAGCCAACTTATCGCATAATGATCATTTGTGGATCTGCTTTGGGTGCAACGCATTGCAGCGTGAAACAGGAGAACGAGTTTAACTGTGAGTCTGTGCGCGTTCTTTGGTAATTAATTATGTTTAACGCTTTAAGTATAAACATTTTATTCGTTTTATTTAGTTTAGGTTACATCGTGTTTAATCTTTCATTAACATTGTTTAAATGGCTTGTTGACAACTCTTTCCGATTTTATTTGATTTTGTTGCTTTTATGTTGTTTTCAAGATCAAGGATATCGTCGTATGTTGTATTTAATTACAATTTACATACTCATACTTATTTGTTAAAAATTTTCGTCAGCGCAAAGATAAAGACTGTGCAAATAGTTTGAATAGTTTCTTGTTAAAGCGGAAGAGTAAATATTAGATTATCGACATTTAGAAGTTATTCGAAGAAAGAGTTGTCGAGAGACAAGTCAGTTTTTATCAAAACTAAGATAATGTACACGAGTAGATCTGCAAATAATAACCTCTAAAATTCTGTATTTTTGTCAAAATAGATTGCATAAAACGATTAAACTTATGTATGTATTTATTTTATTTGGATGGATTGTCATCTCAACCCGATGGGGAGGTCCAGTAAGCGTAAGGATCCTAAGAGCGATACCTGCGGTAGCATAGCTACTGGTACGGCCACCCATGCCCGTAAGGTCGATGTTGAACGCCGAAGCCTAGAACAATCCGCAGCGTGGGAAGTCAACGGTGGAAACAACTACGGGGGATGAACTGACCACAACAATGCCGCGCCAGGAGGAACGACTGAATATAGAAAAGGAAAATTCTAAACCCTTCAGAAGGCAACGGGAAACCACTGATGTATTGTCCCTGGAAAACCATACAATTTATGAATACAAACTAAAAGACATGGCCCTTAGTCTCCGGTAACACAAGAGTGCTAATAATCCCCGGAAGTAAAGCAAAAACAAAACTTGATATTGGTACATGGAATGTACGCAGCCTTTACGAAGCTGGAAAACTAGCTAATACCTTAAACGAAATGAAAAGAGTACAAATAGATATACTTGGTATATGTGAAACTTGGTGGCCAGATTGTGGTGAATTTGTATCACACAATTCGAAGATGTTTTACTCAGGCAATCTCAATAAAACCCATAGAAATTGCGTATAGCAAGAAATATTACAGGATTTGTACCAAAATCAGACAGAACCATGATGATAAGAATTGCCAAACAACTTAACATCAATATTATTCAAGTTTATGCTCCAACGACGGACAAAAGTAATGAAGAAGTCGAGTCATCTTACGATGAAATCGAAGAATTACTACAACTAACAAAACAGCATGAGATAACCATCATCCAAGGCGACATTAACGCAAAGGTAGGAAGGGAGGCAGGAGTTACCGGACAATATGGCTTAGGAGAAAGAAATGAGAGAGGCGACAGACTCATCCAATTCTGTCAAGAATATAAAATGAAAATAGCAAACACTCTGTTCTGCTTACCGCCTAGGAGACTTAATACCTGGAAGTCCCCCAGGACAGAATATAATAAGAAACCAAATCGATTTAATTCTTGTCAACAAACGTTACTGTACTTCAACAAACGATACCGTACTTCAATTCAACATATCCAGGAGCACAATCTGACTACAATCTGCTTATGGCAAACATGTACATCAAAATTAGGGCTACAGTGAAGAAAAAACCACAACGTAAACTTGACCTTGGGAAACTTGACGACCCAGCCGCTAAATCAAACATTAAAGATCTCATCAACTCAGAACTAAATAACATTCATAGGGAGGATGTGGAAAATATTTGGAATGAAATCAAAAATATTCTTCGCACCATCGGACAGAAACCCTGGGAAATTACGCAAGACCAAAAAGCAAAGACTGGATGACAAATGAAATACAAGAACTCCTTAACGAAAGACGACGATATAAAAACTAGAATTACGAACTGTAGTGGGAATTAATCAGGAAGATTCAAACGCAAATTAGAGCTGCAAAAAATAGACATATTAATAGCAAATGTCAAGAAATCGAAAAATTACAAAGCTTGCACGACGATTTTAATTTGCACAAGAAACTAAGAGAAGAAGCTGGTATATACCGTAGAACAATTTCGCCGTTTCTCTACAACAGCAAAAATGAAGCTGTTTTTGAGAATGCAAAGAAACAATTAATTTGGAAGGATTATATTCAACGTCTATTTACAGACGTCAACAGATCATGTTTTAACATCCAGACAACTCAACCCATGACAGGAACAAATATCACTAAACGCGAGGTAGAAAGTACAATAACATCTCTAAAAAATAGAAAAGCAACAGGACCAGATGACCAGGACCCTCCGAAATGATAAAGCTTATAAATGATAATAACATTGAACTCCTTACAAGGTTGATGAACCATATATATAATACAGGTCACTATCCGCAAGATTGGCTAAAATCAACATTTATAGCAATTCCCAACAGTCACGCCAAACATTTTAGTGATCACCGACTTATCAGTTTAATGAGCCACGCGCTTCAAATATTCCTAAGAATTATACACAACAGGATTTACCAAAAATGTGAACAAGCGATGGGAGCAAATCAGTTTGGTTTCACAGGACGAAAGAGGTTGCCGCTTCTACCTTGCCACTTTCGCACCACCAGTATTGCCAGAACTTTTATATGTAAAAATCTTCAAAAAATCTCCAAATGCATTTCTATTTTGTTTTTAGCACTTTATTAAAAAATATAAAAATAACAATTTGTTTCAATCAATTACGCATGAATATATTTTAAAAACATACAAGTGAATTGTTATAAATATGTATGTGTTTATGTATGTGTTTATGTATATATGTATGTATGTATGTATGTATGTATGTATGTATGTATGTATGTATGTATGTATGTATGTATGTATGTATGTATGTATGTATGTATGTATGTATGTATGTATGTATGTATGTATGTATGTATGTATGTATGTATGTATGTATGTTTGTATGTAAGTGTATATGTATGTATGTATGTATGTATGTATGTATGTATGTATGTATGTATGTATGTATGTATGTATGTATGTATGTATGTATGTATGTACATATATATTTTATGTATTTATCACCATACTAGGTTTTAATTAAAATTCTAAGTTAATAATAAAGATAATTCTTGCAAAAAAAAACCGACTTCAAAACAGACAAACTTAAAATCATGTTTCTTTAAGACGGTAACTATTGCGACACCCTGTAATTTCCGGATTCAAATTGTATACTAGTTATAGCGTTCGTAGCAATACAGGTTCATTGTAAATTTCAACCGTCTGTTTGTAACGGTTTAAAAGTTTGGTCATATACATCAAATTACATAAACTATTGCGACACCCTGTAATTAATAATTTTAAATATTTATACTTATTTTAACACACATAGTAATGGACATTCTGTCTAATTGTTAAGTGTTTGTCAATAACTATTTAAAAGATAGGGTCATATATATCAAATGACGTCACCTATTGGGACACCCTTTAAATTCAAATTTTAAATATTTATACTTGTTGTTATACCAGACATAGTAGTGAACATTCTGTCTATTTTTCAAGTGTTTGTCTATAACGATTGCAAAGATGAGGACATAATGGTCAAATTACATCAATAATAGGGACACCCTTTAATTTATCCAAATTTTATACTTGTTGTAATAGCGGACTAAGCAAATCTTTGTACATTTCAACTGTCTATCTATAACAGTTGAAAAGTTTGGCCATATATATCACTTTTACATTAACTATTGGGACACCCTTTAATTTCCAAATTCATATTTTACACTTGTTATTTTAGCGGACTTAGCAATACAAGTTCTTTGTAAATTTCAACTGTCTGTCTATAACGGTTCAAAAGTTTTGCCATATATATATCAAAATAAACCAACTAATGGGACACCCTTTAATTTCTAATTTAAAATATTTATACTTATTATAACAGACATAGTAACGAACATTATGTGCAAGTGTTTGTCTATAACGGTTCAAAAGATAGGACCATAATGGTGAAATTACGTCACCTATGGGGTCACCCTTTAATTTTTAATTTTATTTTTTAATTACATTTTGTTATTGGGAGCTATAGTGATACGCACTTTTTTCTAATTTTAAATGGGTGACCTATAAAGTTCATAATACACGTAAAAAACATGTATGTTGTATGGGGACACCCTTTAATTTTTACACTTTTAAACTGTTTTTAAAACGGGACCAATCTGTAGCCATAACCTTTCGAATGGCGCAAAAATTTTTAAAATCGGTTCAGAAATGACCGAGTTATGAAGGCACAAACATACAAAAAAAAAAAAAAAAAAAAAAAAAAAGCAACACACAGACGAATTGATAACCTCCTTCTTTTTTTGAAGTCGGTTAAAAAGAGCTTCAGCAACATCGGTCTTTAGGTCATGTATGTATTTTAAAAAACAATTTTATAAAAACAAAAATAATAATAAAATATTTTTATTTCAGTATTTTATAAATTTATTTTTAAAAATACTACCGTAAAAGTATCGAGAACCCCAAAAAAATAACCGAGTATCGAGTACTCAATACTTTGCCAGCACTAAAATTTACATTAATAATATTCCAAAACACATAAATACATTTAATATTTAAAATATATGAGCCCTTGATTATGAAAGTGGTATGAGTCATATATTTCTTGTTTCGAGATATTAAGAAGTTTGCATTTTAAAGGATTAAAAAATATTTTTGTATTATGGAATACAAATTTCGCAATTAAATAGTGCCAACAAATAAGTATTTATTCTAATTGTGAAATTTTTAATCAATTTTAAAAGGAAATGTGGTTTTGAAAGGTTGAAGTGACTTATACTATCTTCAAAATTAATTGCATGACTTTATAAATGACTTAAACCATCAAGGAAAAATTTCTGTTAGAAATTAACTTTTATTCATTCATTACATTTTATTAAGTAATTTATTTTTAATATTTAGGAAAATAAAGTGTTTGCGGAAAAGTATCTTTACGTTTTTCTTATGTTATTGGTCTAATGGTTGTGCATAATGGAACAAATTAATATATTCGTATATTCTTGGCCTTCCTCTTTTAGGTGAAAGGTCTAACACTTTGAATTCGGACTTTTTATCCAAAAAAGTTTTGTAGATCAGAATTATGATCTATTTTTAGCCAAAACACAGCTTCTTCATTGGTGTTTCTCTTTCTCTATTATACTTGTTTCTCTATTATACTTGTTTCGTCGAAATGACATAATTCTATTTTCCTTTATATAATTCTATTTAATAAATTATACTTATTCGCTGTAAAATGTCTACAATTAACTATAAATAGTGCATTTTTACATTAATTGGATAACCGCTAATTACTAATAATTTTTTGCCAAACTTGGAAACACAGGCTGACTTATACCACTATTAAAATATACAGTAACTGTATTTTGTTTACCAACCAAAAAATAAATCCTATTTCTCAACTTAATTGTCATGGCATACTGTTAATTACTTCGGATTATGCTATTCTATTAGGATTTGATATGAAATAGCTGATAAACTAGATTTTAAAAATTGTTGACTTATACCAATTTCAAAATCAAGGGCTCATATTAAAAACTGTACAATACAAATTTTAAAATCAAAATTGTACCGGAAGAAAGTACAATTGCAATGAATGTATCATCCCCGATTTGTTTACTATTTATTATTTAAAAACAAAAAGACCTAAAATGAAAACCTAAATTTAAAATGGAAAAAGCCATTTTTATCATTTGATATCCTCGCTAAGTAAATATAAACAATACATCAACAAAATTGTATTCACTTTTATAATCTTTAAACTACTAAATACATATATTTTCCCCAATATTGCAAAATTTTTTTTTTCATACAATTTTTCCAAAAAAATACTTTCTGGATAAAACTCCGAACAGCTGATGCTAGTAAAAATGTTACTACCAAAAACATGAAAGTAATTTTTTTTGACATTTTTATTCTCTTGCTTTACTCTCTCGTTGCTAGTTTTCGAGTTAATGAACACTTTTCCAGTAACAATGTACTGAACAGAGCTAATATAAGGATAAATAAAAATTCTGCTCACGGTACCGAAATTCGTATAAGTAACGAACTCTAATTTTAAGAATACTCTTACAACAACAACATGTGTGAAGAAGGAATAAAGAGGCATTCTAGAAGGCCATCATACTCCTTCTTTTTACCACTGGCTACGCATACTGGTGCACATCTATATGTACACCTAATTCTGTTTTTACACGGTAGATTGGTTCCAGAAAAATCCGTGCAAAAAAAACCGTGTAAAAAAAGACATTGATCATATACAAAAATAGGTGATTGGTTCCTTATCTCTAAAACCTATTAAAATTAGTGAGAAACGATATTTTTTCTTTAAGATCAAGAAAACATTTTTAGACATATATGCATGTACATATAATGTGTATTTGCACCGTTTATTTGCGTCTTCTCCATTTCGAAGACGATATAAAATTTAAATTTTGTTTTCTTAACCTTCGCACTACCGAAACCCACCCAGGTGGGATTTTCGTTTTTCAAACTTTGATAACTATGATAGTTTTCGCCCAAACAACAAATGCTTTTGACTCAGTGGCTATTTTTTTTTTTTTATTTTAACTAAAAATTTTATAGCATTTAATATTGGGATATTGCTTCTATATTTTTTTTTATTTTTAACTTTTTCCAACGTTGTCGCCCGAAACTCACCGAGGTGGATTGCTTTAGAAATTTGAAATTTCTATCATTATTTAACATAAAATACTTTTACATATATAATAAAAATGTTATTTATTATATACAGATTATTGCAAAAAGATTACATCATTATTGTCTTAAATTATATGCGGAAGATTGCCCCATATAACAACTCTCACACTTAGTCTGAGTACAAGCGTGTTCAGTACACACAGATTAATTCTTCACCTACATCTGCTCCAAAACTTGACTCACCTATAATAAACTATAAATAGAAAAATTTACCAGAAGTCACTATAATATAAAGCTAAAAAAAAATTCAATTGCTGACTTTATTCCAAATCTACCACCAACAAGCGTATTTTTTGAACGACCTTTTATATTGGGAATGCAAAGTTCTTCTCCCAACTGCTCCAGAAAAAGCCTACATCGAGAATTTTGTATTGTACCTCCTGAACTACCATTTTCAACATATATTATACACGATGCTAGAGTCGCTGTATCAATAAGGTTAAAAAATAAAGCAAGAGGCCAACGTCGTGTTCCTCTCTTGCAGGTGTACAGTATATTGTCCATGATATCTACGCTGCCCTTAGTCTTATTATAATACATGATTATTTCCGGTTTTTCTTTTGGTCCAGTTATATTTTTATTTTGATGCTTTGTTGACAAAAGTGCTACAGATCTATTTTTACCGGGAACGTAGGATACTATTGTTACATTTTCGGAAGGCTTGAATTCATCTGGAAAAAAATCTTTCAAAGTAACTTCCAAGAGAGTTGCTCTTTCGCCTATGAATGACATGTAAAAAATTGTCCGTTGTCACATTTCTACCTGTTCTCTAGTACAGAGCAACTAAATCCTTGATCACATGTTCGCCTTGATCCACATCTCGCTGCGTTCTAATATTGCCGGTACATATTTGTCCATTCAACGGATAAAACGTTGCAGAGTCACATGCCCACCATATTTTGCCATACTTTGCAGGTTTTGAGGGCATGTACTGTTCGTTTGCAGTAATAATGTGGTCGGTAATGAGACCTCAAATTTACGTTATTCATTTCAAAGATATCCGCTATTAGCGTATCCTTTTGCGTTTGTAAGGGAAGAGATCTAGTTCAACTTGAATCGAAACGAATAAATCTCATTATGCGTGCGAATCTATTTCTAGACATAGTTGCCCTCTAAAGCGGACATGAATTTCTCTTCCACTACTTTGGTATTGATTCTTTATTTGATGCGTGGCAGCCATATGTAATTAGAATGCCAAGAAGGGCCATAAATGCGTCAGTGGTTATTGGGGTCCAAGTACGTTTTTTTCTGGATTGTTTTGATTCCATTGAGCATACACAGATTCTGCTTTCTTATTGGAATATCTACATATAATGTCTACAATTGCGGAACTTACTATACATTTAAATGTATCGGCTTTATTCAAATTCTTTGTTGTTAGTGTTGCACCCATCAAGGAAGATCGATTAATATTATGAGCTCCTAGGCGATGCAAAGACTTTTGTACCATCTGGTACCATCTTTATATTCAAAAAAGTCGGTATTCATGACAAAACCTTGGTCATGATTGTAGCTCCCATTATCAGTGTCGTCATCATCATTAGCTTCAGTAACAATGCTCACCTCTGCATCCATATCACCTTCAACATCTTCAAAATAAGAATCTATATTATCACTTGGAAAAATTTCGTTATCAAAATCATCCTGGAGTTCATCAATTGACTGATCAACGTCAGAAGTAGAATCCAACATATTTCTATAATATTGCTGTCTCTCTTCATGCGACAATCAATCGGATATCTATTTCGATGCAGAAATGTCAAGAAACACAAAAAACACATATTCTTATATATATTATTGTACTTACTTAATTACTCTTCTTAGCAAGATATTTCTGATATACACATTTCTCGCTGCATAGATAAGTATGTTTCATCATTGGCGTATAGGTAAAACCATAGATAACACATAGATAGTCAACTGAAACGTCAAAAACCTAAGTCTCTTGTAAAAAAACCTAAGTCTAAGAATGTATTGGTAGGCAAAATTGAATAAGTGTTGGTTTAAAAGAAAAATTCCCCACAGCACCTAAACTGTACATAGTTGTATAAAATATTTTGTAAAAACAGAATATTTTTTTACGTTCAATTTTAGATGTTAAAATTAAAAATTTGTTTTGCTTTTAAATAAAAATATGAATTTTGTATTTTTTGCTAATATATTTATGTGCGAAAAACGTTAGATTGAATGCTAATTTTAAATATTTATTATATTGATTTGAAAATTTTCATCCCCTAAAACACAAAAAAATACAATACTGTGTAGAAATAAATTTCACCAAAGAAATGTCAACAAAATTAAATTTATTTTGTATTAAACAAATTAAAATACAATAAATTGTTAAATAATTTTTTTTGCCAAAATTTAAAATTGTTTAAATATTTGTAAAGTGAAATGGAATAACGCGTAATAGTACCTAAATGTGAATAAAAATTTTACTCCCCTAAGTGTGTTGAATCCACACCATACCCGTATGTGTGAAGACATTTGTAGCCACGTTTATGACATTTGGAGAGTTGACCATCTATGTGTTATCTATGGTTAAAACGGTAATTGTAGTTGTTGTTGTTTTTATTATTATTAATACTATTTTGTTTTTTGTTTGTTTTATAATTTTTCTATGTCGTAAATTTATGAAATTATGTTGTAAATGCAAAATTTTTATTTAAAATATGTGCAATATCTTAAGAACCCACCCGGGTGGGTTTCGGGTTACTACGTACATAAATTGCTTTGTAGTTTTTTATTTGTTATTTTCGACGTCTTCTTTTAGAGATGCGTTGATAGTTCACAAAATATTAACACATTTCAATTGCTCTAACAAGTAAAAATGCTTGTATGCACAAAAAGGGAATTCCTCTAAATTTTTGATATGAAAATATTTCGCAAAACTTAACTTTTACAAATAAAATCTAAGCTCAAAAGATTTTGAATCGTGCTAAATGGAATAAAATCGTAAAAAAATATAATTTTTTTTTCAAACCGAATTGGGTGTATATTTTATAATACATCCTTTAATATAATGAAAACTTAAATACCTTATTATTTTGGGGGATTTTTGTTAAAATTGGGATTAATTTAGGGGATATTTTTGTTAATTTGGATTTTATTTTTTGAAAATACAGAAAAAAATTTATTTATTTAATCAAGAAAAATTATTTTAGGGGTTTTTTTATTTGCTTTTAGGGCAGAGAGAAAAAAAATCTGGCAACCGTGATTCTGCTTAAATTTAACTGAGAAGAAAAAGAACTCACGCACAAGTTTTATGTTTCTAATGGACGCCATATTGCCATATTTTTATTAGTCAACAGCTGCTATAAATTTTGGACCCAGCGAAGAAAAACTGATCTTTGCTGTTATTTTTTTTTTTGCGAGCAATATATAGCCGATGCTGTTGGACAAATAATTGTATACATATATGTAGGTGTATCTTTGGCAAGTGCATCTAGAGCAGATAGATGTTTGAGGTATGCATAAGAAAGTGAGTGACACGCGTATTTTATAATAAATAAATCTGAAGTTTATTTTTTTTAAGTTGGGCCACGGAATGGTTTTTTGTTCGTCAAGGTATCTGGTATGAGCTAGAAGCATCGCATTATATTAGCATATTAGATGCGAACACAAACAGAACGAAAGGCAGACAGACAGACAGACAGTCAGAAGGAAAGCAAATGAGCTTTTGTTTTCTTATATTATATTTCTTATATTTATATATATTTAAAAAACCAGAAATTAAAAGGTTCGATCATAGGTGATGTTAGTTTATATAAATACATACATATGTATAATGACCTTAACTGCTGAAACCTGACTTGAAAAGTTAGTAGTCTCCAACGAATCTTACTTTGATAAGTAAGTACTTTACCTTTTAAAGAACTTGTAGTATAATCTAATACCATCCATTAGGAAGAATTAGATTTCTCACTTACAAATCGATTAAATTTACTTTATTGTTGTCTGTAATAATTTCAAAACACGTTTGCGAATCTGAAATATGCATATTTACAATATTTTCTACTAACTAGTTCATATTAAATTCTTTAAATGACAACATTTCATTTGAAGAGCAAATTTAGTAAGAATTTCCAAAACAATATAAAATTCATCTAAATACTAATAAATACAATTACTAACAAGTAGGGTTTGGGATTTCGCGAACCTTTACATTTCACGGGAAACGGGGAAAAAAATATTCGCAATCCCTGGAATCCCGGGAAAAATTCATAGTTTTAATAAAACAAAAGAGAACGCAAATAACGACTAAATATGAGTGTTAACAGTTCATAAAACTTAAAATAATTCAGGTGACAAAAATAACAAGATATAACAAAATAATAAATACTGAAAAAGTATTTAAATATTTTTTTTTTTTAAATACGATTTTAGAACTGTTAGTGCGTTTAACAAATCGCTGGACATACTTTTCCTGGTTTTTTTTGTGAAAGTCTCTCTTTAAAAGTTGGTTCCACTAAGTTAACAATTCAACTGCTAGTTGACGGTTCTAAAGATTCGAGTGGCTTGAATAAATAAAGTTTTATGACATTTTTGGCAACTTAGCAATTTCACCACATTTTAAATACTTAAGTATCGCAAACGTTTTATCCAAAGAGAACTTTATGGTTTTATCATCCCTTCGTGCATTTCTTTTTCTTTTCAACCATCGTTTTTGAAAGAGTCGCAATTGAAATCTATCCGACTTTTTTAAATGCGTTTTTTGATTTAAGAAACGATTGAATCATTTCAACCATACTTATCTTGTTTTTACATCTTGAATTAAACCCGACTCTTTGCCATATTCTTGTTTCTTTTATTTCTCGAGACAAGCTGTTTTTATAGGACTTTTTAAAATAATTTTACAATTTGTCTTTCACTATAGATATGTATGCATATGTATTTGTAAATTTCTAAAAATATTACAATTTTAAAAAAGCTAGTTTTGAATTCAGCACAATAACCATCAAATATTTCTATCATAGCAAAAGAAATGCTTATTTAAAAATAAGAACCACTTAATTTTCTTTAAAGTGCTCATGATTTTAAATTTCACGTTTCGCGGGAAATGAGCAAAAATTTTCCGGGGAAATGATTTATAGCTTTTTTCGGGAATTCCCGTTTCCCAAACCCTAATGTAGCTGTTGCCTTCAACAAATTTAGTAGCTGACTACACGGCGACGGTTGTAGTCATTTGTAGTCGTGTATCGGTATAGCTTTTATGGTCTACATATACATATGTTCAATGCAAAAGAAATAAAATAGTAATTTGTAATTACAAAAAAAAATATTTCAAGATAAAACAAAAAATACAAAATACTACCAGAAAAGGTAAGGAAGGTGTGTTTTTAGTTGTTTAATAATGTAATATTTTGATTAGTGCTTTTGGCTTCTGTCGTACAGTTAATCAACGACATAATGCATGTGTTCTTGGTGTTGTATTTGTTGTCGCGGCGATGCCACCTTTTATAAATTCGTCTTACAACAAGGTAATTCCATTTCAAAAATGTTTGAAGCCGGAATTATCGAAGTATATTTATTTTGTATTTGCCACAAATAAAACGGGAAATAATTATGTTGGAAATTATTTAAAAAAAGTGTGTAATCTATATATAAATAGGCAAGTGAAAAAAGTTAAGAACCATTTTAAATGACTTACAATCAACGTATTCGCTTGATTTTTGTTTGTTTGATAGATTGCCAGTAGGAGCAGTGCAGAATGTATTTTTTCTTCTACATTTTTGAGTCTAAGATAGTTAAAAACAGTTAAGAATATTAGCCAATCATAAAGCTATGATCTCTCTTTCTCTCTTAATTTGCTTAAAAATAACAACAAAAAACTCAAAATTAACTAAATTAAATTTAGCTTAGCAACTCCATAAACCGTAAACAGAAGGAAAAACTTATTAATTTATTAATATATGTATGTAAACCAAAACACAATTCAAAATCGAAAGAAAATATGTATGTATTAAAGCCTGTTCAGGCTGCCACGGAATTAAGTAATTTCGAGCTGAAATTACGAACGAAATCAAAAGTGTTCATACTGGGCTTTTTGACATTTGAGTTAATTTCGCAAACAGCTGAACACGTTTAGTTATATTTTTTTAATTTAATTCTTTTGCAAAAAGCTTTCGTACAACACTTTCGTATTGATTTAAAATATACACGAATGTTAAAAACAAAACTACAACAAAATTAATGTACAATTATGTATATATTTCCATTATTTCATTTGGCTTTTAAATTTTTTTTCAAACAAAACGGAATTTCAAGGTTGTAAATATGGTCATGGTTGCAAAAAAAGTATCCTTTTCTACAAAACCAGCGATGTCTATGGTAATTTCAAGTTAATTTCGACGAAATTAAGTAGAATGAGTTAATTTGGGCAATGGTAAAATGTATGCGAAATTACGAAATTAAATTCAAGTTGATTTCGGCCGAAATCACGAAATGACTTAATTTCGTGGCAGCCTGAACGGGCTATTAATAACTTAATTTGAATAATATGAGTATGAAAAATGTGCAACATGAATGTGCACTTATGTATGTAAAATATATACCTAAAACGATTACAAAAATAAATAAACAGGGATAACTCTAGTTTATATAAATAACATAAAATAAAAACGTACTTTGGTTTAATAATAAAACTTATGAGGAATAAATCTTATTCTAGATTATGATTTTCTTAAACTTTTGTAGTTACTCTTTTATATTGATAAATAAAAAAAAAATATATTACAAACTTATTTAAGTTGCATGCTAATTGACTCTAGAAAAATCGACACTAAACAAAAATTTAAAATCGCCAAATGCATAATTACCGTAAAAAATTTGAAAAAATGAAAATTTGGCAAAAAAAATATAAAAAATAGTGAGAGTAAGGGCATATTATCTTATATTTTTAATTGTAATAAATCTTTAACAAGTCTGTAGTTACAAGTAACTACTTAGATAGTTTGAAGGGTATAAAACGTTGTTTTTACACTCATATTGAAGAATTTCTTGAAAATATAAAATCGCTCAAATACAGTGATAATTCATCAAAACATTTTGAATAATTTTCCAGTAGAAAAATTTTAAAAAACGACGAAAAGCACTCAATATTTTTGGGTTACTTTTCATATTAAATATTTCACAATTCTGTATGCGGATTTCTTGGGTTAATTTTCATTTTTGCTTTTAAGCGATTATTCACAAAAAAATTAACCAACCTTTCAAGTTTTCTTAATACTTCTGACAGAATACTTCTGACATCTAAATTATAAAAGATGTTTTGCTGTGGTTATGTTATCTTATTTTTTTTAATAAAATAAATTTTAAATTTACATAATTAAAAATGAATTTTGTTTACGAAAATGTCATATTTGCTTAAATAAACATATCAGGGGTGACTTTGGTAATTTATACGCAATAACAAAACGCGAACTTTAACACTTTTTTCAAAATTTTGTCAAAAATTAAAAAATCGTATTTGTAAATTCCTACAAAAGAGTATTACTACCGTATGCAAAAAAAATCTTTTTCATTTTAAAATTAAAAAATTTTCGTTTGTTTTTTTTGGCTAGTTTCAGTTTTTTAAATTTCAAATAAAAGAAAAAATAAATCAGTCAATTGGGAGTTAGACCACACATGTAGGGTTCCGTACTATGTACAGCACAACTTAAAAATTAAAGATGGTAATTTTTTTAGGTCTTATGAGGCACCCTTTAATTTTAAAAGAAAAGTCATATTCGCTAAAATTGCAACATTATTGGAACACCCTTTAAATTTTAGTAATATTGTTATAGAGACCATGATAATACACTTTCTATAAAAATATCAGGAGCCTACCTATTGCGGTTCAAAAAATAAAGTAATATTAGTGAAAAACACTTCACTGATGGAACACCCTATAGTTATTAGTAATTTTTACAGCAGCCGAAATACAACATCTACTGTAAACATTTCAAAAGTCTATCTATTGCGGTTCAAAAAATAAGGATATATACGTAAAAATCGTGTCACTATCGGAAAATACTTTAATTTTATTATTTGTTATAGCGACCATGGCAATTCCCCTTCGATAAATATATCTAGAGTCTACCTATAATGATTAAAAAAATAAGCCACTATACGTGAAAAACATGTCGCTGTCGGAACACCCCTTAATTTTTAGTAATTGTCATCTTCTAAGAGTCTACCTTTTACAGTTCAAAAAATTCGGGTGCTATACATGGTAATCCCGTCACTGTCAGAAAACCCTTTTACTGTTTTTTGCAGGGGTTATAGTAATACATCATGTGTGAAAATTTCAAGAGTATACCTATTATGCTTAAAAAATTAAGTCATATTCATGCACGTCACTTTTGGGAAACCCTTTATTTTTACTATTATAGTAGCCAAAGTAATACACCTCCTGTAAAAATTTCAAGAGTCTACCTATTACCGTTTAATACTTAGGCCATATACATACATTCTGATCACGTCACTATCACAAAACTCTTCAATTTTAAGGTTTATTTTTTATACCTGTTTATATAGCGAACTAAGTCTTAATTACTGTTTATAAATTTTAAGTGTATGCCTCCTACAGCTCAAGAAATAAACACATATACGGTAATAACTCATCTCTATCGGTACACCCTATACATTTTAGTATTTGTTACTATAGCAGCAACAGTTCTACACCTTCTGTGAAAATTTCAAGAGTTTGCCTATTACAGTTCCAGAGATGAAATGCGCTGACAGACGGACGGACAGACATTATAACAAAAACAATAGGGTTACGTTTTTACCCTTTGGCTACGGACCTTAAAAATGATGACCATCCTGTAGAAGGTTATATAGAATGTATAGAAAGGTAATTATTAGAATACCTATTCCAAAAAAATCTAAGTGCATAACCAAAATACTTTTTATTAATTTAGATTGCACGCCGATCCACCAACTAGTATGTCAACAAAAATAGTTATAAAAACCTCCATAAGCGTAGGTACTGAAACTGAAAGGTAATAGAGGCATAGTCTGCGCAAAACAAAAAAATCTTAACTATATTTTCCGACCCAAATTATGTATATTATGTTTTCTTACAAGAACTACACAATTTTTAAAACGATTTCCAAAGTAATTATTTCTTGTTTCTATTTGCGGCATCGAGTTGTTTTCTTGTTTACAAAAAACGTACTTCAAATAATTCCGGAATTACCTTGTATTATTATATCATGATTATATAATTTTTATTTTTTTATAAAATTATTAGAATTTGACTGAGATTGCCAAAATATGGTTTTTAAAATCATGACTTTAATTTTAAAACCAGCGTGAGTTCCACAGTTAAGGAAAACTTTCAGTTAAAGAAAAGAGTGATACAAACGAAATTTTCATAGTCGTTAGAGATTTGATCTGTGAACCTAAATATGAAAAAAAGGATTTTTATAAATTGTGAGTTGTATTATCAAAGGTATTTTCGCATGTTTTTATGTCTGTACTTTTATTTTTATAAAATGAAACGTTATGTGTTTTATGTGTTTCTGTTATCAGTCTATTTTCAACCATTAGGACTCAACTTTAATTCGAATCTTTACTCAAGACTTCGATATTACATTGCTTTGGAATATCTCTTATAGTTTTTTTAGCTATACAGTTATCAAAATAAGAAAATATCGCACACAGCAAAAACAGTGTCTAAATACCTAATGAAATAGAACAAAATTTATGATATCTGTATGTTTTTTTTCAAGCAGAAAGTCTTATTATGTTAATAAGGAAAACTTATTTGAAAACATCAAGAAGAAAACTTAGGGTTTTTATTAGGTATTCTTCTTGTATTTTTTTCAATAAGGGTTTCTTCGTGATTTCATCAAAATCTCTTGTTTTTTTTTATAAAAACAAAAAATAATGAATAAAAAATTTTCAAAATAGAAAACTGAAGGCAATTACTGAAATAATGAATTTTGACTGACATCTCCTTTGATTTATCTCTACCTTTTCTTTTTGTGGTGGCGGATGCCTGACATTTTATTTTGGCTTCTTATTATCCTTTATTTTTCAAGGGGATGGAAGGTCAGGGGAGCTTCTGCTGATGGATTGTCTAGAGGGGTTGAAGCCACTTAATTTCTAAACCCTGAAAAGCCATGGTGAAAATTTTTTCATCTTCTGCCAGGGATCGAACCTGGTGTTCTTCTTTTTGTTGGCACGCACTTAACCACTACACCAAATGTATTTATATAAACGAAATTACAAGAAAGCTAATAAAATCAAGAAGACATCCTTATTAAGAAAATTAAAAATATGATTTACACATGATCATATAGGAACCTAATGAAATCAATCAGGAAAACCTTTTTGAAAAAATCAACTAGGTAGGCTAATAAAATCAATAAGAAATCCATTTTTTATACAGTTCAGAAGAAAACCTAATAGAATCAAAACGATTTTCTTTGTGGATTGTTTGTTTTTTTTGTGTTTGTTTTTTTGTGAATAAAAAGTTTTCTTATTGATTTAGTGGGATTCCCTTCTTAATAAAATTAAAAAGATTTACCCATGAAAATAATAAGGAATCTTTTCGAAAAAACCTTCTTTCTGCTCGAATACCCCTTAACTTAAAAAAATTTCATAGAGAAAATCTTTTTGATTCTATTAGGCATTTTTGGCTCTGTGCGATGTTTTGCATATTCGCTCGGGGATTAAATATATTCTTATTCCAGTTCTATAAGCCTTAGGAAGTTAAATAACAGCTCATTTCAAAGAGGATTTCCTGCGCTTCAATTTGATATCAATCACGAAAAAAACTAATTTTTGACAAAATTTTTCCTTGTAACGTGACAGCCTAAAAAAGCATAAAATACATACAAAATTTTTTTTTTTTAATTTTTCAATATATTTTACGGTAAATATTTTTTAATTTCCTCTTAAAATAAATGGTTAATGTCAAACTCTATAGGGAAACAAATTAAAACAAATTTATTTTTAATATTAGCTCCGCTGTGCGCTCCCTCCTTGTTAATTCTGCCTTGGTAAAAAATGTTTAAGCGAATTCAAAAAAAGGAGAAAGTTGTCAATTCGATTGTATATTTTGTTATGCTTGCGCTCACAGATTTCAGTCATTTCTTATAGATTTGTCCCATTTAACAAAAAGTGACATCAACTGAAAGAGTACTTTTTCCCACCAGATGGTACTTTTTGATGTATTTAAGTAAAGGGTTATCCATTTTGCGGTCTCAAAAGTAAACTTAAAAAAAACACGTATTAAATATTTTTTTTTCATGATATTTCTTTTTTATTATAAAGTTTGAACGTTGACAATATGTGTGAAACACTACATCATTTAAATCATCCCCACGTGAAGTGTTGCACGAATTGATGCTTTCGAGGTAATTTTCGACGACTTTTTGACACATATTGGGCGGTATCTCAGCCATAACTTAACGAATCTTGGTTTTAAGTGCTCAAGAGTTAAACGTTTAACGTTAAACAAAAAAAATCTAATGGTGTCAAATCGCATGATCTTGGTGGCCAGTTGATATCGCCACGACGGAAATTACGCGCCCAGGAAATGTCTCTTTCAATAAAGCCATATTCGCTCGTGTTGTGTGGCATGTGGCACCGCCTTGTTGAAACCACATATTCTCCAAGTCGTATTCTTCAATAGCGGTCAAAAAAAAGTCGGTTATCATATGACCATAATGCTCGTTTTAAAAGAAGTAAGGTCCAATCACACCTTCGGACCAAAGAGCGTACCAAACAGTGAAACGATGATGCGCAGGCCTTACAATATCTGTAACCGCTCCAGTCTCTTCAAATTTCTTCACAATTTTGCCAATTGCTTGCGTAGTTGGACGATTATATAAACTATAATCTCCTCTTAAAGCACAATATGTGGCTGTGCCAGAATCACAATTTTTGTAGTCGGTTTTAATAGTTTTTATGCGTTGTGTGATAGTTAAGCGATCCATTTTCGTCAATGTCAGACTTTCAACTGAAAAGAAAAAAATTGGTTTAACAACTTAGTTTGACAGATGTCGAATTCCAGCCCTATACTTTTGAAACCATGAAATGGATAACCCTTTATATGGGCATTTCCACAGAAAGGTCCACCCTGACCGAAAATTCAACAGTAAAGCAACAGTTTTTTTTTGTATTATTAAAAATGAAAACTAATTAAATTAGGCTTTCCTTAGCTGCGCTAAAACTATAATGCAAAAGAACAACCTAATATCAATTAGCGGGATAATTTAGATTTGCTTATAATTCTAAAATTTCTAAGATAACGTCAAGCCAGACAAAAGAGCAGTTATTCTCATTATTTCTACGCTGGCGATAACAAGTGTATGAAATTTTGTATTTTAACAAAGGTTAATAAAGTGAACAAATTATAATAAAAAATCGGCTATTAAACGAATAGTTAATTTTAATTTTTAAAAGTATGTAACGTCATGCCATATGGTGGGTAAATTTCTTGCATGGTGGTTTGTTTATTTTAAATTTATATTATTCCACATCCGTCTAAAAACTGTTTCATACAAAAAGTCTTGCCCAATTCGCAAAGTTTTGCAAGGGCTTGACTTGGTAACATCACGCCAGCACAAATTTTCCCTATATCTTCAAATCCTTAGAATCGTTTGATTTAATTCATTTACTGAATATAGTGCTACTTAAATAATTTGCAAATATAAAAAAAAATTTTTACAAATTTGACTTCTTCATTTTTTTTGTTGTAATTTTGGCGTACAAATGTCACGTCACGCCACATTGTAAATGCCCATATACAATATTTATACATACAGTATATTTTAAGTCTCTTCTGAAGAAATTATTTAAAATTGTTTATAATTTTATTAATAAGAAAAACTTAAAAATTTAATACAATATTTCGTATAAAATATTTGTATATGTTAAGTGTACATACAAAAAGTTTACATATAATTTAGTTTTCGCAAAACGGAAATTATCACAGCATGAATTCATATTCGTATATTACATACTTAGAACTCAGTTTGCAAAAAGGTTTCAAATATTTATGCACAAGCTTTCCATTCACCTTTATAGGACAAAGTTCACTTACTTCAAGAGATCTTTAGACATACTATAATTATAACAGTAACTGTCATTTAGTATTAATCAAACTTAAACAGCTTCTGCATTTCTTTCTTTGCTTTTAACAGCATTTGGTATTGAAAATATGAGTCCAACAGCTGCTAACTTTTAAAGCTCTTAAATGCTGTATTTGTGAAAGATCCGCTAATGCACGGAATTGGGAATCAATATTTTCATAGTTTTTTTCTACAGATATGTAAACGCAAGTGGCAGTCGATAGGACATATTCTCCGTCGAAACGACTACAATGTCTCTAAACAATCGCTTAGATGGAACCCATTTCAACAAGATGATAGAGAAATTGGCAGGCCTCGCACAACATGGAGACGTTCAACGGAATCCGAAATGAACCAACTTAGAACGAACTTAAGTCTATTGCTCAAAACTGAATCAGATGGAGAACAGCTGTCCTATGCTCGAGTGGGAGTTAGAGGAATAAAAAATATAAATATATTTTTTTTCTCGTTGCGTTTTCTCTCAATTTATAAACAATTTCCTTGTCACCTATACAAAAAACTTGATATAAAGGTAAATGGTTTTCGTTTCAATTTAACTTTTCTACTGACATAGTAACCAAAGCATCTTTTTTTATTAAAATTCCATTCTGGATAAGATAAGATTTCAGTTGCAATGAATTATATCGTTCAGTTGTATGACCAACTTTATTTTGCCTTATTATTACGTTACTGTTTTCAAAGGGATTTTGTTTGTTTTCAAATTTTCTAATATTTTTTCTACAGTTCCTTTTGCTGAATGATCACTTAAAGATTCTAATGATAGGAATCGATCTCTATATTATAAACCTTATGGAGTCGGAAATAAAAATTGTAGAAATTAACACCTGTGGTGAAGGGTATAAAAATATGCAACAGAGCCACATTTGTTACTCATAAAGCTAAAACATACATTTGTTAATCAGCTGATTTCAGGCCGGTGCACATAGAAACCGTCATGCGTTATACTTTGACATTAAACTGAGATCATAGTAACGAAGCGTCGAGGTTGGAAAACTTAAAAAGCTTTTTTTTCTATTTTACTTTATTTATTTTATTGTATTTTGTTTATTTTTGCTGCCACTCAACACAAAAATTTAATCAAAATAAAGAAAAACCAATTGATAGCTACCAAACTGCTCAACTTTTGTCAAAAGTTGCCCAACTTTCGTACTTTGCGTTAACGGAAACGTACGCTCATAAGAAAACCTGTATTTCAACTTAGTTTTCCGTTGAAAAAGACAACGTATAACGTATGACGGATTCTATGTGCCGTGGTGTTCTTCGCGACCATATGTGCTCTTAAGTATATGTACCAGTGTTGGGATTTATGGTACAATTGTACCAAAGTTGGTACGATCGACACGCCAGTGGTACACTAGTACACTTTATGCTGTGTTGGTACAATTTCATATAATTTCATATACAATTTTTGTATTAAATCAGTATTTTTTTCTTACAATAATAAACATTTCTTACTTCGTAGTTCTCTAACCCCGTCTAAAACTAAATAAATTGCAAAATTCTTGATTTATGTTGAGGATTTTTATTACTTACTTTGATAACCCTTTTATGTATAAATAATAGGTAATTTAGTTGCAAGGCCTTTTTTGCTGGACCACATCGTTTAGACGTTTTTGCATCTCCTCAATCAGTTCGGGCAGTATACATATGATATATTTTTCCATTCTTTCTACTTTGGTGGAATTTCAAGCACCTGCAGGGAATTATGTAATAACAAGCTTCTAACATATTAAGCCTTCTGCTTATAAAATAGGTAAGTATTTTGACAAAATGACTGTTAGTAAATTAGCAACACAAAAGCATTCAAGAAATTAATGTCATTTGTCATTACTTTAAAATACCTTAGTTTAGTTTAGTTTAGTTAGCAATCTGATATTGCAGTTGCGTCGAGGTCTTCCAAGTAATTTTTCTTAGATGATACTCTTCGAGATTCTAGTAGCTGACTCAGCCGTTTCATGTAATCTTTAAGTCTAGATTTGAGTTGAGGAGATCTGTGTGCTTGCCACTGTCTTCTAATTTTTCTTTTTTCAGCCAAGAGCCGCTCGACATCTACAGAATAAATTTGATCGTATCTAGCTGTTTGTCGAGTTACTGTTGCATGTTGGGCAGCTGATTTAAGGTTTCGATCAAAATTAATTATACTCTGATCCACGTCTTCTGGTGTTCTTAGCGGTATGTTTTCCGAACAATGAGTACTGAGATAATTTCTATATTTCAACTAATTAATGCTTGTGCTAGTTGTTGGTGACACGATATTTTGCTGGTTCCATATATAGACAATAGTGGGTGAATGATCTGAGGATCTCGCGAAATACCCTTCATCATGCCAATATCAATAACATCAGGTATTTTTTGTCGATCAGTAGGCCAATAGGTGGGTTGTCCACTCGATATCACGTTCAGACGCATTTTTGAAATAGTGTCAAATAAAACACGGCCTTTTAGAATAATTAGTCTTGATCCCCAAAACGTATGTTTAGCGTAACAGGGACCTAGTGATTTGTAGAAGTCGATATATTGACTCTGTGATATTTGAAATCTAGGAGGTAAATAAATCGAAGAAATAACGAAGTTTTGATGGTATACTTCAATGCAGATGTTTGTTGCTTGAAGGTAGTCCTCACAAAAATCACAAAGTAGTAGTAGATGTTTAAATCGAGACTTTATTAGTATTGCTGAACCACCACATACTCTGTTTATTAAACTATTCATAAACACCGGTGATTCACATACATTTCCTAGAGTATGCCAAGTAACAACATAGTTAAAGCGACTGAAACGATGTTGAGCGCTTTTTGGTTTTAGAAAAAATATTGAACTCAAAAACCGTACCCGTTGTCACCATTATCACAACCGTAACCGCGTCACCTAAGATTGGCTTCTATACATACTTAGGTCTGCTGGTTTTGGTTGAAGCATAATTATTAATTTCGCATCATCGTCACCTAACGTTGGTTTTTATAGATAGGTCTGCTAGTTTCTGACTGTCTGACGATCTGACGGTCTGATTCACTGTCTTATGGTCTGAGTGTTTGACGGTCTAATTGTCTGACGGTCTTACTGATTGTCTGACTGTTTGAAAATCTTACTCACTGTCTAACGATCTGACTGTCTGACTATCTGACGGTCGGACTGTGTGACGTTCTGACGGACTGTTTGATGGTCTCACTGACTGTCTGATGTTTGTCTGACTGACGGCCTGACTATCAGATGGTCTATCTGACTGTTCTGTCCATCGGAGTTCCTACCATTCAGTTTGTCTCTATGATTATAGAAGAACATGTACCTAATGACATAGATAAATATGCATATGGAAATGTGCAAATACTGCAGAAAATTAAGATTTATGGAAAAATCACCACACATTAGATTGTGCCTGCCTACTTAAATAGCAAATAAAAGTACATTCTGAATGATTGATTTACGTATTTTTTTCTATTAATAAACTTCTTGTTGGTATTCAGTGGGTATTTTAACCATTCTCCTCTATTTATTTTACATTAAATATATTTAATCCCTATACAATTTTTGACTTAATAATAAATATCACCATAAATAAAATTTTTCTTTCTACTTTTTCTTTTATATTTATCTCACCTAACAAAAATATATATTTTTATGTTTACTAACATTAATAAACAGGACGAAGGAGGCTGCAGCCAGTTCCTATAATTGTAACTATTAATTTGAAAATTAATTTACTTTTAATAAATAAAAAATAAAAATAAATAAATTTTAATAAACATAATGTTAACATTAAATGTTTTACTACAAAAAACGAAACGATAAAAAATATATCTGTACCTCGGAGGGATACAACACTATGTCCATTTTCATAACTTTATAGGAGAGGAGTTTTAAACACATGGTGTTCTATCCCTCTAAATGAAAGTGGACTTGGTGTTGTTTTAAAACATGTTATATCCGGTTCTAACTTGTTTTTGACATAGTGCTCTATTCCTCTATGAAATATGAGAAAAGCTGATTTTAACTCTGTAATAAAGTCAATATGGAAAAAAATGGACATAGTGTTGTATCCCTCTGAGGTACAGATATATATATGTTTTTATTTTAAATATATTTATTGTGTGCTTTTATTTGAATAAATATTATTGAAAAAATAAGAAGCGATTTATAGTTTTTAAATTAGATCGTTTAAATTGAATTAGAAATGATATGAGTATTTTTGGAATATGTGTTTGCGGTTTTTGTGTCAATTAAAAAATTAGAAATAGATTTGGTTAGATCTGATTTTTTTTTTTTTATTTTTGAAGTGACACTTTGAGCACTTTTTGGTTGAAGAAAAATTATTGACAGCGTTTCCTAACATTGGTTTCTATACATAGGTCTGCTCGTTTTGGTTGAAGAAAAATGATTATGATGATCGCATCACCGTTACCTAACATTGGTTTTTATATTAAGTGAACTTTTTGCTTTGTATTTCATAAAAAAATCGTTGGAAAAAGTAATCACAAGTTTCTTAGTTTTCACTTCTATTGGCAGTCCCAACGACTGCTAGGCACTTTTTTCTAGAGTCTTTCTTACACCTCCGCCGACTTTGGAGGATGGCACGACAATTAAGTCGGCGGCAGTTTTGCTGTTTGCCTGTTCCCTGGTGCGATATAAGCAGCCAGCCTTCAACCAGATACTGTTTCACTGGGCAAAATATGACTTCGCCAGTGGACTTTCTGGTAAGATCTCACTACGCGTCGGTATCCAATCTTCCTTTTTAGACGCTATAATTTTTGCTAATATGGGATCGTTTCTTTGTGCAGTTGGCCAGTCTTCACTAGATTCTATATGCGTGAGCCTACACTACAGCTTGCCTCCTGTGCTCAAAACCGAAGTCATGACGCTGGAACCTATCAATCCAGTGGGGAAGCTGTCCTTCAGAGCTCTTAAATTGCAGCGACCACATGAGTGCTACATGATCTGTCCATAGCATAAAATGTTGGCCGTAGAAATACTTGTGGTAGTTTTTAATGCATTCTAACGCTGGAGCTCTCGTCGCGTAACGGAATAGTTTCTTTCAGGCTTTGAAAGTAATCTGCTGTAATAGCCTATTTTCTGTCCCATCCTATTCCATATCAGCTCGCTTAAGTACCTAGTATTAATTTTTTCCCAGAAACTGGATATGTTAGGACAGGTGCCACACACAACAATTCCTTGACCTTTTGGAATGCTTCCTTAGCTGCTTCACTCCACTGGTAAGGTCAGGATTTCTTGGTTAGCTCATGGAGGCCCACAGCAACACTGGTAAAGTTTGTCTCAATACGTCGTTAGTACGTACAAAGTCCTAAGAAATTTCGTAACTCGTGAAGATTTTGTGGACAAGGCCAGTCCTTTACTGCCAGTATTTTTTCCCAATCAGTCGATATGTGGAACAAGATTAACGTGGGCACCTGCCTTGATGGCCTTATCCCATGGAGGTCTTACCATCGAGTGAAATTTAAGCGTAGATTAGCGCCCCCTTGTGTAGTATAACAACACTCCACGATATGGCGTTGCCGCCAGTATCGCAATTTATGTGTGATACAGTCACAATGAGTAGCAATTTATATATGGCAAGCCTAGAATCCATATCCTCTTGCTTAAGGGTTTGGAGACTATTCAAATTCCGTTATGTTGAGAGTGCAACAGCACACTTGATAGACCGTGCACCATACCTGGATAAATCGATCTTAAACCACCACCACCACGTGCATCCCCGAAGGGGACCTCACCAACAACCGGTCACAGAGAGCATAGGCTCTCTGTGGGGCAACCGACTCCCGTCGTACCAGTTCTTTGGGCACTGGTCGGGCCTCGAAGAGAACCCGTGCACAGTAAACTGTCTAGTGGAAACAAATTCAAATATTTATAACAACACTGTAAAAAAAATTGTGAAGTTTTTTAAAATATGTACTTTAAAAAAAAAAGTCAGCTTCGATGGACCCGAAAAATAGGCACATCAAAAAACTATTTTTATGAATCAATACTCTTATTTTCTATTATATATACTAAAATATGCATGAAAATGTTTAGGTGTTTTCTTTCTATGCCAACTTTTGAAATATAATGATTTTAAAAATCATCCATCTTTGATATTTTTATTAAATTATCAGTTGATATTTTTAATATTTGAAAATGTATAATAATAGTAGGCTATGTTTTAAACCAGAGCAAACTAATACAATGAGAGTGCACGGGCAAATGCTTCAGAATGGCTTCACAAAACAACTAAGAAGGAACAGACTTGAGCTCACTCGAAAAAATAGCAGAGAAAATTGTAATGAAGATTTAATGAATAAACTCCTAATTTCTTTTGATCCATTAATTTCATCTAATAGAAATACAATAAATACAAGAAGCTCTTTCAACAATAATCAAGTAATTAGTGATTACATAATAGTAGATGTATCTATTAAGACTGATTCAGACTCAGAAACTTATTTTAGTGATGAAGAAATTGTTTACAATTGTTATGTTATTTGAATTTATTTGTAACTTTATTGATCTTTATATAAATTTGTTTTTTATCTTAAATAATTATTTAATTTTAAAATATTTCGGGTTGCCAATTTGGTAATCCTATTCATATAATGTTATTTGAATACCAATGATTGTGAGTAAATAAAAATACTAAAAAGTTTAAAATGTTATATTCAAAAAAGGTATATGGCAACCCTAAATAGTTAGAGATTTTATAAAAAAACTATCACGCTTTATCATTTTGTATGTAAAATGATTACTGAAATTGGGCAATTTTGGGTATTTAATTTCCTAGCACCGGAAAAATAAAAGGATTTCTAAAAATGTTAATTCATTTTTGAAAATAGTAGGCCAAAGAGATATGTGCCAAAAATTTCATTAAGATACCATAACTCCTTCGATTTTTTTCCAGTTTTACCATGGGGACCGTTCACTGTGCCGTGTAACAAAACAACAGACATTTTCTTCCAGATTTAGGTTCTAGCAACCCTAGCGTCTGGTGCCCTATTTTCCCCAAGATAACCGCGCCAAAGCATTTGAGAATGTACTGCAGTGACAATTGGAATACCCGGGGGTAAGCTCATCGTCACTGTAGTACATTCTCGATATGTCATCTGCTGTTACACGATGCCCCGAAACAATGCGCATTTCATAACACTGAGCTTCAATCTCGCCGCTGGTATACGCTTAATTTCTTTTTCCATATTTCTTTCCCATGAAAATTATCTAGTTACATCAGGCATGTCTTCCAATTGAATCCCTTAATATTGGTGGCTGGAGCGTTGCAGAGACCAAATGGCATAACGTTTGTCAGCTATCTTGACTTGCCAATAACCGCTCTGTAAGTCCTTTTTGGTGACGTCGTTGAGCATTCTATAGTCAATGCAAAAGTTGTTGCTGACATTTTTATTTTTTACTAAAACTACTGACAGGCTCTAAAGACTTAAAAATGGATTGAAGATTCCATCTCGCTCTTTACTGCATTCTACTTTGCTAGAAGAATGCTCCTGGAGTTTATTTTATGGGCCTTGCTTTGCCGGTATTTATTTCGTGTTTCACTATTGCCGTTCTAATATAGCTTTTATCCTTTAGGGCGAAGACAGAGACTAATTTTCGTAGCCGCTGCTTGGCTTCATTTCTGTCAGGTGGCTCCAACTGCTACCCATTTTTCAACGTGTTCCGCCGGTTTCTCTCTCAATTAATTATGGCATTTGCTGGTCTAAATTGAGCTATCTCTGAGCTGTTACCAATTACTTTTTTTCACTGCTGGATAAATTTAGCTCTCTCGCAGTAATTTTTCCACTTTTACAGCAGTTATTATCTCACTCTTATTTCCTGATGGTTCTACCACCCACAACCGGTTGTCATCACAATCTTCCTCCATAGGTGCCCATATCGTGCGGGCATGTTGGGTAAAAACTAGTTATATTTGAAAGTATTTTTATTTAGCACACAATTATTTTTAGATATGATTTTTATATTTATTACTCTAATATTGAGTGACATGTTGTTTTTATTGGTAAGATCTGCCAAAAGTAATAGGTCCAACACTTAAAAAGACGATTTGATAAAAAGTTGTTGTCTTAAGATTTGTATTAAAGGCCCAAATACTTCAAAAAGCTACATTGCAAAGCTGTGCAGAAAGTAAGTGGTTTTGTAAAACTTGAGTATTCATTAATTTGTGTAAAAAAATCGGACCTTGGGTCAGAAAAATTGTTCTGGTGTAAAGGTCGAAACCCGGCGCATATATAATGGCGTATAGGAATGTATGGGAGGGTTCAGAATACAAACGGGTGAAAGATATTTTACCTGGTTTGACCTCAAGGAGTTATGCTCTATAAAGTCGAAGATTTTAAAGCACCTTTTTAAAAGACCTTTTACAAAAAAAAAAAAAAAAAAAAAAATACTGAAAGACGTAAAGACTTATGCCTTTATTCATAAAAATTAAAGTTAAAGTCTAATAATACTTTTTGATAAATTTTATATGAAAATTTTTCATAAAGTATACTTAAAGTAAACTTTATTTTTTATAAATAAGGGCAATTATTTTTTGGGAACTAATAGCTTAGAGATTATATAACTATACAAAGTTATAGGCATTTAAAAATTTAAATTTTCTAGAAAAATTTTAAATTTTAACAAAATACAGAGAAAGTCCATTTTGAACCATCTTGGTTCGCTGTGATAATGTTGAAATAGACCAATGGTATTTTGCTTCCGAGGTACTCTGGTATTTACTTTTAAATGATTAATATAGCTTTGTAATCGGCAACAAAAGCAATATATTTTGTGCCACAGTGCGGCACACAGTAGTCAATTTCGCGAGATAGCGGTCAAAACTCTATAACTTTTGACCCGATTGGTATTTTTTTACTCAATTTGTTTTGTTCAATAGGACGGACTTTAAGCTTCAATTTGCGTGTTCAAACGTAAAAATCGACTGATAGGAACGTAAATAATGTGGAGTTAAAAATTCATTTTAATTTTTTGTTGAGTTTCCATGTAAAAGTTGAATATTTTGACATTTTAAATAGGTATTTTTTTATAATTTCTTATTTTCTTCAATCGTATTTTACAACCAATACTTATTTATTGTTCCTAAACTTAATTTTGGTCAGAAAATGCCAACATTTGGCCCCTGACATTTATTTAGTCTCAATATTCACAGGGGCCAAAGATTGGTTTTTTTTGGAAGAAAGCTAATACTTGTGAGGATTAAACTGAAAAATAACACTGCAATTCCCAACAATATCAATACCATTTGGATTTATTATATACAGAACACAACATCGATAAAATTTTAAGTAAACTTTTACTAATGATTTAAAATGCACATATATTTTATTTAAATGTATTAATAAAAATTTATACTAAAATTAGAAACAAATTATAATCTTTAAACTAGTATTAATTAAACAATATTAGTAAAAATTTCTTCCAAATAACTTTGATTTTCATTTTGCAGTAGTTAGCTTCTTCATCTAACTCTAATGAGTTGATTTCCATTTTTGTCGAATACTGGACATATATGGGTCTGATGTGACAACAAAATATTAATAAGATCTTCATTAGTACAATATCTGGAAATTTTTATTTTATTGTGCTCGCGAAAGAATCTGTAGTCTTTGTTCCTTTTTTCTTGCGCTTCTTCTGAGAGATCTCCAATTGGAAGCATATTGTGCTGAATTATTTGTTCTCCATGGAACAAAATTTTGTAAACTGTGGTTGGCATATGTCTCCAAGAATATTTTTGGTTATAAAGGGTTGCTGTCTCATTAGCATACTGACCAAATTTTTTTGCATCTATCTCTTTGCTACATGCTATAACTTCTAATATGATTTGGAATCGTCGTATTAAATCATAATCTACTCCAGTTATAGAAGCTGCAGTTTCTGGATCGGAAAAAAATCTCCTTGCTGTGTTTCCATCATTAGAATTTCCTTCTCCTTGCTTTGGCTGGTCAATTATAAGGCATATCTCACCGTATTTTTCTTGAATATCTTTTTTTTTTGCTTTTTTTCCAAATTTTCTTTGTTGTTTCTCACTGTTTCGCCTAACGGGCCAAATTCCAAATCGTATCCCAATTTAAGAATATGCTCCATAAAACGAATTCTAGCATGAAGTGGTGACATTCCAAATTCATATGCTTCATTAAAACTATCGTCTTGTCAATTGACTTGATGTTTTTTGGCATATGGTACAGCTTGACGAAGACTTTGTTTCAGTTAAAGCTTGTGCAACTTTTCCATCGATCATTGTAAGTGACATTTTAAAGTTAACTTCGATGCATTGGTCATTAAATTCAAATATCACTGGTTGAAGTTCTTTAATTTCATCTCTTATTTTGCCAACTTCTTCAGTTATGACATCTTTAGTTTCTTTTTTGTAAGCAAACTTTATTGGTCTACAAAATTTTGTTGACAAGGGAATTTAATTTTTCCATACATCTATCTCTGCAGCTCTACTAGTTGTCGGCTCTGAACCAATATTAGTTTTTGTTAAACGTAATGGAACGAAAGAAATCATGAATAAATTGGCATCTGATGAATTTTCTGCATTACATTGTTTGTATTGTTTCTGACCAGAGGACCCATCACATCCCCATTTAGAAATTAAAGTCATGCTGCAATTTTTAAACTTCTTTAAATAGTCAGCATCAAATGTCTTTAATAATCGTTCTGCAGTGTGTTCAAGAAGATCCTGCAATTTAATTTCTGCTGAACATCAAGTTACACTAATAGCAGTTGGTGAAGGTAAGCAATCTTTTTTGGCAGAAACTATATCTCGATATGATGGAAAAATTCCACAATTTTTTTCATTGGTTCGCTTCCGCAATTCTGTATATTGGTTTTTAGTCATTTTCAAATCCAAAAATAGTGCAAATGCTTCTTCTGGAGTAAATTTATTTTCTTCAGTTGGTGTCGGCATACTTTCTAAAATCCTTTTTGTGCGTCTGGGGCTTGCTTCCACTATTTTTTCAATGATAGCAATTTTACTCTTTTTAGTTTTCGATGGTTGAATTTGATGCAGAAATGAATCCTTTATGATGCTACAAGAAACTTCTTCATTGATAAGTTTAAGCTTGCGTCTTCGTGATCTTTCACTACAATTATCAATTGGCTTTGCTGGTCGACCACCTTTTCCAGTTTCCGTGGTAGTTACTGATGGCTTTTTAAAAATAAGTTTATTTCTTAGCCATTCTTGGTTGCGTGAGTAAAACAATTTCTTTTTTCTGGGACATTGATTGTACCGTTTTCTTAAAGTATTTAAAAAGTTTTTTAGTTTTAAGTTGTGAATTTTAATTTCTTGTTTGTCGCATATTTTGAAGAATGGATTATTCATTATATGTAAAATAATGTCGTTTCCATCTTTCCGTTCAAAATATATATCAGATAGAACACTATAACTGAATTTAGCCATTGTTTAAACAATAATGAAGAAAAAAAAAATGAATTCATGGATTAATATACTATTGCTCGAAGTTTCAACATTATCTTTTTTAACTCTTTGAAACATAATATAACAGGTACTTGGTTTTACCAGTTATTTCCATTGGTTTTAAATTTATTTGCAATTTTCAGGTATTTACGTTATGTAATATTAGATGGCAATAAAATCATTTTTACCTTTTCCAAATGAATTGTCAGATACCACATAATTTGAGAGTTCTATTGCCAATTTTGTTAAAATTTTGATACACCCTTCTATGTGGACTAGGTCCAAATATGGGCCAACTTCTCCTAATTTCAACAGAATTATTGTTTGGGTCAATAAGAACTCTTGTACAAAATTTCATCAAAATATATGCATAATAGCCACTTTCACATACAAATAACTTCTCAAAAAATATGACGTGCATTTGTACCGAATATCTGTAGCTCAAAAAGTGCAGTCCCGATGCATGGACATGTATATATAGGAATGTAGGGGAGAGTTAGGACTACAAAATAGTAAATTTGTGTTTTGACTCAGCTTGACTCACAGGAGTTGTGCTCTAAGAATTAGGAAATTTCCGAGAAATTTGACCTTTTTTAAAAAAAATATTTAAATTGTTCTGAAAACAGTAGAGCTTTAATTTTACCAGTAACAGAAAATAAGTTAAGTTACAACACAAAATTTATTTCGTCCAAAAATCTTGAAAAACAAAAAAGTTATGATCATTTAAACTTAATTAACTAAAAATATCATAAATTTACTAAATTCTGAAAAAGCCCATTTTGGACTATCCTGTTCTCAGTGAAATATTTGAAATAGAGTTCTAATTTTTTGGCTCCCGAGGTTTACTACTGTCTACTTTCATATGAGTCTAATAACTTTAAAATCGGAGAACAAAAACCAATAGGAGTTTTGGCCGCTATCTCAAAATATTAACCACAGTCCGGCGTCTATATCTAAAATGTAAATAAATTTGAGATTAGGACGTACATTGGCTGTCAAATGATAAAATGTCAAGAGTTGAACTGCCATCTCTTGACGTACATATTTCTGCTTGGGATAATTTAAACATGAAACGTTTTTCTCGTGAACAACTAATTTTAATCGTGAATATAAAGTATCTATTCTGATAAACAAAAATATTATTTATAAAAGTAATTATGCTTCTTTACAGCCCACTGTGTGTAATTTATTCACTTAATTCGATGATTACGGAACTGCAATTGTTAATAAACAACACTATTTGATTGTAATGGCCTTGGTGAGATGGCTTATTGGGTCTTAATTTTGTTTTTGACAAGCGAGAAAACTCCGTAACTGTGGACGTACTTGGCTTATATTCACATTGATGATGTTTGCTTTCCGTGAGACGGTGCCACGACACATGTAACAATTCAGTTGTGTGTGTAGCGTGCGAAATTTTAATTTAACGCTGCTAGACAATTTTATTTGGGGTCATTTGTAAGACGGGTTTTACATAAACAAACAACTGACACAACAAACAACTGACTGACTGAGTCCTATATTTGTCCGAAATTATATTCCAGTATTAACACTAGTACATCTATTTTACATTGGGATCAATAAAACCCCAGCCAACAAAATTGTCCTACATCCATAAGAAGACTGACAGAAATGTCTACAAAAAAGTCATAATGGTATACGAATTCTGTCAGAGGTCTGACCCAAAAATATATGAAGTGGTTGACACGAAGTCTGACAGACATGTCGTGGGAAATTCTTATTTCTTAATCGATATTTCTGACAGTAATCTAACAGGTATCTAAAAAAAGCTGGGGAAATTATGTTATATTAACCGACATTCGTCTTGTTTTCTGATAGATTCCTGAAAGAATTTTGGATAAGTTTCTAATCGACTAGTCGTATAGATTTCTTATAGAAATCTGACATTCGTCAGCTCAGCTGATATTTTTCGTTTCGTTTTGTTGAATTTTTAAAAAAGTAAAGTCAAAGAAAATTAAAAAAAAAAATTCTAATATATATTTTTTTACTTTCCCTTGATTTATCACGGATGGTAAACGAAATTTTGATATTCTGATTTAAGTTACACCAAACAAACTTTTTATGAATTCTTGTTTTAATTCAGATTAATCTAAACATAAACAATGTATCTTATTTTTATTTTTATTTAGCAGAATACATATTAAGTTTTTTTATTGAGAATTTGTAATTATTAGTCGAACTATTTATGTATTACATACACAAAAGTACAATTGCACTCACTTTGCCATCTCTGAGTTGCTTTTAACACCTAGCAATATTTTTACACAAACAAAATGCCTGTTGTTTGTTGTTCTAATGTTGTACTTGTTGTAGACTTGCATGTAACGAGTGATTTTTTAAGAGCTTGAGAACTTTTTTTTTAAAAAAAACGCATAAAATTTGCAAAATCTCATCGGTTCTTTATTTGAAACGTTAGATTGGTCCATGACATTTACTTTTTGAAGATAATTTCATTTAAATGTTGACCGCGGCTGCGTCTTAGGTGGTCCATTCGGAAAGTCCAATTTTGGGCAACTTTTTCGAGCATTTCGGCCGGAATAGCCCGAATTTCTTCGGAAATGTTGTCTTCCAAAGCTGGAATAGTTGCTGGCTTATTTCTGTAGACTTTAGACTTGACGTAGCCCCACAAAAAATAGTCTAAAGGCGTCAAATCGCATGATCTTGGTGGCCAACTTACCGGTCCATTTCTTGAGATGAATTGTTCTCCGAAGTTTTCCCTCAAAATGGCCATAGAATCGCGAGCTGTGTGGCATGTAGCGCCATCTTGTTGAAACCACATGTCAACCAAGTTCAGTTGTTCCATTTTTGGCAACAAAAAGTTTGTTAGCATCGAACGATAGCGATCGCCATTCACCGTAACGTTGCGTCCAACAGCATCTTTGAAAAAATACGGTCCAATGATTCCACCAGCGTACAAACCACACCAAACAATGCATTTTTCGGGATGCATGGGCAGTTCTTGAACGGCTTCTGGTTGCTCTTCACTCCAAATGCGGCAATTTTGCTTATTTACGTAGCCATTCAACCAGAAATGAGCCTCATCGCTGAACAAAATTTGTCGATAAAACACATTTCGAACCGAACACTGATTTTGGTAATAACATTCAATGATTTGCAAGCGTCGTTCGTTAGTAAGTCTATTCATGATGAAATGTCAAAGCATACTGAGCATCTTTCTCTTTGGCACCATGTCTGAAATCTCACGTGATCTGTCAAATACTAATGCATGAAAATCCTAACCTCAAAAAAATCACCCATTACTTGATATAAATATACTTTGTTCCAAAATATCTATACGAAATCGATCAGACATGCCGTATAATAAATTTCCCAGACATGTCTGACAGAAATCAATACGAAGTAACCGAAAATAAAATCAGAAATTTGTAAAAGCTGTCTGATTGAGACAATGTCGGAAAATATTATTTGCTGGACTGAATTAAAACAAATATATTTTTATCCACTTTAGTTTACTTCCTAACCTCACCCGCACCCACCTTGTCCACCCAATTTATTCCCGTGCTTAAATCGTAACTATTTTTAGTTAGCTTTTTTTGTTTTGGTTTTGAATTAATAAATATGTTACTGAACAGAAATTAAATTTAATAAATACCACTTACAACCAGGGTTGTCAGATGTGTCGATTTCTCGCCAAACGTGGCGATTTTCAATCTTATTTGGCGATCACATTTTGTAGTCAAGCTTAAGTTCGTTTTATTCTGTCTAAGAAAGAATAATTTAAATTACAAATTAGGTGATAACATTAAAGAAAAATTGGGAAAATTACATTTTTATACACACCAGCAGAGCGGAATGCACATTTTCTAGACAGCTACGTCCGTCATCAGCACTCTTCGTATCTATCTACTTATGGTAGTATTCAGTTGTAAGCATCATCTATTTAACCAACCAAACTCAGATAAAGGAATACGAGGAAACTTGTTTTCAATTTTCAATCGTCAGTTGGTGAGAACGAAGTCTACCGCTACCTTAACTTTCCTCTTGTTGAATATTTTTACTTTAACATTTATCACCTTATAATTATTTGTTGTTGCTTCAGCCAACCTTCGGTTAGCCACTATTTTTGTGGAGTTTGTACAGATCATACCGTTTGACATATCAAAATGAAATTTAGTATGTGCCTTTGGTATATGGAGATGAAATTTTTGAGCATAATCGGGAGAAGAGAAGCGATCTACAGGTCATACCGTAAAACAAAATTAAGTAATTGCCTTTATTTTATAGGGATAAAGAGCTGTATAAATTTTGGGCATAATCGGGAAGGGGCAAGGGGTAGTTTACTTACTCCCAAATCTTGTTAACGCTCTACAGGTCATACCGTATGACATATCAAAATGAAATTTAGTAAGTAAAGTTGAGTGTAGGCCACTGCAGTTTTATTTACATACAAAAGAAGTTTTGAAGTAAAGATTAGGTTCGTTTTATTCTCTCTAAGTTGAAAGAATATTTTCTACAAATTAGGTGAATAATATTAAAGAAAAATTGGAGTTTTTTAATTTATATGCTGTTAATTACCAGATAGAAAGATCGATTTCAATAATGAATTCCCCCAAAACTCGAATGCGAAACACATGCTATAAATTTTATGTATTCAAATAGGGCATATTGCACACATCTGTTGATCTTTAGTAATTTCGAATAAATTAATAAATAAATTTCGAATAAATTTAATTCCTATAAAACATATTCTAAAAAAGAACACGGTGACAAATACATTAAAGATGGGTATGTTCAGGTCTCCATTTATTATAATAATATTTTTCTTTGTTTTAAGTAAAAATTTTGCCCTTCTCGTGTTCATTAATCATTTTAAATAAAAAACAAAATATTTATATTTTGGTGACTTCTTATTCTTCTATTTTTTCGAATTTTAGCTATTTCCATTAAATTTATTTTTTTGTGATTTTTAAAAATATTTTTAAAATTGAAAAATATTGTATACTAGGTATCCTCGATGGGCTTCGCTACATCCATCCACAAAAAATACAACAAACACTTGAAAGAAAAATAATGGTCAACCTTTAACTCAAAAACGCATGCTAATTTCACGTCAAAAATGTTTTAGTTTATATGCAAGTCTGTATTTTGCTAGACTATGCACATTAGTATGAGGATCACTTGTGAAAAGATTCAAGGCTATACCTATTGTAGTTCTCCAGGTGCACGATAATAGTTTTTCACTTTGTATAGGAGGTACCACGCCCATTAGAAAATGTAAAGCTTCAAGGCTTTATCTATTGTAGTTCGCCAAGAATACGATAATATTTTTTCACTTTATGTAGGAGGTATCACTATTTCAATTCAGACTGTGTTTGGCTTGACTATGTACGTTAATATCGGGGTTACTGGTGCGAAATTGCAAAGTGCTACCTAATTCAGTGCTCTAGATGCACGGTCACTGCCCCAATCCAGCCTATGTTTTTCTAGAGTATTCCCATGGATATGAGGGTTACTTTTACATACTTTCAAGACTATAGTTCTCTATGTAAACGATAATAATATTTCACTTTGTATGAGAGTACTTATGCATACTGTTCCAATGTATTTTGTATTCTAGTAGATTTTACGCATTTTTACAGGGGTTACTTGTGCAAAGTTTCAAGGCGGTATCTATTGCAGTTCGTTAGGAACACGATAATAATTTTTCACTTTGTATGGGAGGTACCACGCTCACTATTCCAATTTAGCCTATCTTTCTCTAAACTATGTATGTTAATATAGAGGTTACGGGTGCAAAATTTCAAGGCGATAGCTAATACTGTTACCAAGCTACATGATGATAAATACTTACTTTGTATGGGAGGTGCCACGCCCACGTAAAATATAAAACAAATAAGTACTCTATTTTACCAACCGTATTTCTAGTAACAAACTGTGAAAATTTTAGAAAATCGGTCCGACAAACAAACACATTTTATGCTATATATATATATATATATATATATATATATAGATATTAGACGCAAATTTTAGCAAAGAACTGTTTTGGCGATATTTAAATTCGATTTTCGCGAAATAATAAATCTGGTAACCCTGCTTACAATATAAATAATTTCACCGCCACCACGTAAGAAGGAATACACACACACATACTTACGTTTATTCTACCTTCTCTCTGGAAGTAGGATGTACAGGCAACAGAAAAAACAATGAAAATATATCAATTCTTCAATTCATTTTTCACAAGAAAGTAGTAGTGGATTAATTTATATATTCCTTCTTTAATATTTTTTTATAAAGTAACGTTTTAATCATTAATTATGGTTTGTTTTGCTGTTTGATATTTTCTTTATTTCATAACTACTTATCTAATTATATATCTACTTATGTATGTACGGGTATATCTACATATAACAATAACACTGATTAACAAAGATTTTGTCCTAGTGACCTTGCTGGGTAATCTTAGATATATTTTTCGTGCTGATTCCGAATCTGTGATAGATTCTGTCTATCACCTCTAGTTTTTTTGGGACAGCTTAGTTATATATGGAGTCAGCGATACGACCGGTCTCTCACTTAAAAAATTAATCAGTGCCGTAACCACCGCCGTAAAATCAGAGAGTAATCAAGAAAGTGACATTATGAAGGATTCGAAAACTCGAATATCCAAATATCGGATCTAGTATATCTGATTGTCCAAAAAGCAGAGTGAAATGTCATAATCACGATTAAAGGATTGAAAATTACAAAAAATGTCTACTTATCGATCTCGTCATAACGAATTTAAATTATTTATTTCCCACAAAGACAACATTATTTTTTGCCAGGATATACTTTTTTTCCTTTGCTTGATCCAAAAATGTTCTTGTACCATCTCTATATATTAAGTTAGGACTTTTTAAAAATTTTGTGAAAGTCATAAACAAAAATAGTTCCTTATAATCAATAAGCCAAAGATTGAAGAAGGAAATTTTATTAGGACTCAGATTATGGAAGTGCTGAGGGATTTTTAATTGCAATAGCAATTGAGTTCCAAGGTATAAAAAAAAGCTCAGCAATATGTTAGCAGATTTCTGCTGGACACTGAAAAGGGGCTTGCCAAACTTGCGAGAAAATCCTAAGTAACTACCCATTTTGTATATGAAAACTCCGTGAACCCCAATATAATCCGTTTATGCTGAGGAAACTAAAGAATCAGCACGAAAAATACTCTTAGGATCACCCAGCAACATGTCTAGATCAGAAACATTTTTTTGTAATATATACATATGTATGTATAAAACTATACCAGGGCCGTATTGAATATAATTTTTTTTTTATTTTATTGCTTGTGTAGATAGTAATCGATATGGAACACAAAATACCACTTTTTGGAAGAAAAGTAAAAAGTCTGGATACATTTTAATAAAACTTTGTGCTGACATACTTTAGAATCTCGGTTCAGATATAAATATTATCGAAAACTTTTTGTAAAAATGTTATCGATAATTTTTTGCAAAATTTTATACAAAGTCTTTTGTAATAATTTTATGAAAAATTTTTTCGAAATTTATTGTAAAAATCTTTTTGAAAGTTTTTTGTAAAAATTTTACAGAAAAGATTTCTAAAAATTAGGAGTTTCCTGCAACCTATATTGCGTTAGAATGGCCTATTGACTGCTCCTGGTTCCCAGTGGGGTCTAACTGGGTTTATCGGCTACTTCTATGTGTATTGCTTTCTTTATAGAAATACAGGTCAAAGCAGAAAAATACTACCAACCAATACTACCAATAAACAAAATCTGTATGAATTCCATGCAATCTACTGTTCGCGGTCTTATATTAAAAGCAAAAGAGAATCATTACAACCGAAAAAAAATGAATGAACTCGATGCATTCTACTGTTCGCGGTCTTATATTAAAAGCAAAAGAGAATCATTACAACCGAAAAAAAATGAATGAACTCGATGCATTCTACTGTTCGCGGTCTTATATTAAAAGCAAAAGAGAATCATTACAACCGAAAAAAAATTAAAACAAAGCGAAAAAATAAATGTTGGGGTTGTTTTTTGCTCGCAGCAAAAACAAAAATTTTCGAAACTATACCTAGCAGATTGATGGTTTTAAATTTTCTGTATCTCTTCTGTTGCATTGGCAAAGTTGATTTCAAACCGAACACAGACGGACATCGCTTAAAGGCCAGTACGCAGCTCGCCTGAATTTCAGTTTCCCATAAGAAGTATGTGTAAAAAAACAGCCTGAATTTCAGGTTTGAAAATTTTCAGTCAACTTTCCGTTTGGCAGTACGCAGCTAAAAAAAAACTAAACGGTATTTTCGACTATTACAGGGATGTTCTAACAAATAGTGTAGACTTTTTTTCTTCAGCTGAAACAAAAATTAATATTCAGGCAATTGTTTGGTAACGGAATTTATGACATTTCAATTTTTTTTATACATTTAAAATATTTTTTGTTCATTTCTGTGTTGATATAATGTTATTGTGTACAATAAACAATAAAATTTAAAAAACACGATTTTTATTTCTACAAACGACTACATGATGAATTTTACTTTTGTAGAAATAAAGGCAAAAAAATCAAAACTGAAATTTCGTAGAGCTGCGTAATGGGCTTAATGAACTTCTCTATGTGTAAGGATCTAGAACATATATACTTTATGGGGTCGGAAATGAATATTGTAGAAATTACAAACGGAATGATATACTTATACTTATATATACTTTCCACCTGTGGTGAAGGGTAGAAAGAGAAAATTTGACATGAGAGCAGTTTATAGTTTACACTTTTTACGTGTAAATGCTGTTGACATACTTGTTATGACTCTGAAATTACGAAAAACTAATTTTTTGACCTCAACACTTCGGGAGGGGGATCACTTCCATTCAATTTGTCACTAAATTACTACTCCCATTCGATTCACCAGTACATTTTACCCCATCAAAAAATCGGATACGGTGTACATATGTAACATAAACCACATCTGCAGCACTATAAAAGAGGAATCTTAAAATTGCAAGTGGAATATTTTCAAGACAAAAGGTGAATTCAAAAGGCAAAATATAGTTAGGGTGCTGAACACGCACGCAGTGTTGAACGGCAACAACAATGAGGGTTATTTGAAAATTTCGTTATTGAAGCAAATTTTCAAAAAAAGAAATTTTCCATCAGTGTCTGTCGAACTGTTTGCTCTATGTTGTTTTCTTTTTTCCTACAATTGTTCAAAGTACAACGTTTTCAAACTCAAGACCGTTTCACACTATAACACAAGTATTAGTAATTTTGAGAAAAATTATACCCTGACATGATGATTTATCATTGTTTTTTGAAATTTTTATTTTAAGTGGATTCAGAAGCTTTAGGTATTTGGCTAAATGGTTGAAAAATTTCAAGCAGACAACTAGTGGAGAAACGGTTTTAATTTTTTTTTCTTGTTCAAAAATTGGTTTTTCTGCAATAGATGTTGATTTTCAAAGATTAACAAACATGTACATACATATAGTTGTAATTTTTGATAAGTTTTATGGAAATAAAATCTTATTTTTTAAACAAAAACAACAAATTTGTTTTGTTTTATTTAATTTTAGAAATTCGCTGTATGTGTGCTCCGAACTGCAATTTAAGTCATGGTTTTATCATACTAAGTTCCAAGCAATAGCGAAAAAGTTGTAAAAGTCTATCGCATAAATACTTGAAAAATCCTATATTTTGCATTTGAAATCATGGAGTTTTTCTGCTTATAATTTGCATTACAAAAAATATTGTATAATTAATCCCAATTTTAGCTTTCATTTATTTGCGATGGACAGTGCCGGTTTTAAATATTTATTTTTCTTTTACTTTTTTTTTATTACTGAAGTCCTCTATGCAGATTTTGTTAAACTTGAGTAAAGGTAATTTAAAAAAATAAATAACTTATTAACTTATTCGAACAAATAAATTAATTTTTTAGTTTAAATATTCAAATAAAAAGATTTGCGGAATCTTATGCTTTAATTCGATTTTGTTTGAAAATTTATTTAAATAATGTGTTTTTTCAGTATCCATTGCCTTTTTTTATAAAATTAAATTAACAGTTTAAAATAATCTATTAAATTAAATTAAAATTTAATAAAAAAATAACATTTAAATTACTTGGGGATTCTTTTTTTTAATTCCCAAAATATTCTTGGTATGTACATGTGGGTATATAACCGGCTATTTTAAATTATTCATTCCCTGCGATTTGACAACACTATTACTGCCGTCTCTTTCTCTTTCTCGACACTTTGCACTTTGATAAAAAAAATCTTCTTCACTAAAATTTGTGCATTCACATTTACCTGCTGTTTTTATGCAACACGATTTATTCATTGATTTACTTTGGCAGGTAACCGGTAGTCGCAAAATATTTGATAAAAAGAAAAAGTAAGTACTTAAAGAATTTCACCAGATAACCGGCATTTCTCTTATTTTTTGCGGCGTTTGTTTTTTTGGTTATTTTTATTTTATTATTTTTTTTTTTTTGTATAAACAATTCTGAACGTGGCAAAGTTTCACGAGTTACTCAACGTGTGAGATTTAACAAACGCTTAAACTTCATTCACAATTTTTTTTAGTCGTGTGCTCTTTTCATTTCAATGTTCATTCACTTCGTCTTTGTGATCGAGTGTGCGATTTAGTATGATGTTTTTTTGTCTTAAAATTTATCGTAGGTAGATCTTCGCCTATGTAACCACTTTTTTTGTTGCTGCAGTTGTCTTTTTCAAATTTTGATTTTTAATATCTTAAGAGTGTGTGGATGTTTTCGTTGCTGTGTATGTCTGTTTGCTGTCATTTTTGGTCATACATTTTATCGTTGAGCCATAACTGATGGTATTGCTGCTGCTGTTGTTGTCGTCGTCATTTGTTGGTTGTTTTGTGTAGGCTAAATATTATTGTCTTTGACTTGTGCTGTTTAAAACTCTCTCCGTAGCTGACTCTCCAAAGTAACCTTAGAACGCTGCAAAAAACTGTTGAGTACAATTTTCAACCACTTTGTTTAATGAAAAATCAAAATGGTATTGTGCTTACCAATCGAAAAAAAAAATCTAAAGAATCCATATTAGTCTATAAAGCAAACTATACAACCACCAATGCACACGAAGGCCATAATTTTTTTTTTCATATACTAAAACTTCCATGCGTTCCTGTTGGTAAAAAATATCTAAGATTCTACCACCTTTTCTTAATCTAGGGGCGTCTATTGTTAGAGTGTTATTGTAGTTTCATCAGCCCTCGTGCAGTATTTATTTTTTTAAATTTTGTTTCTGAATTACTACAAAATTCATTGGGTAACGTCTCGTGCGTGCCTTAGGTCTGTCTATGTTGTAAGATTGTGTAGGCTGCTTTACTTTTTAACAATCGCACAGTGTTTTAACTATTGACGGAAATACTATTCATTGCTATAAACAACATATTGTCTCTAAAGAGAATTAGAAACGCCCAAGAAAAATTAAGAGGAAATATGAGATTTAAAAATATAAATATAGAAACAGCGTTTTTAAATGAGCATTTTCTTTCATTTTATTTATTTCTCATTACGCATAATTCCTTTTTTTTTAATTTATTATCATATAGTAATCCAAACAGATTACTATTGGAAAGCATATCCATATAGCATATAGCTATTTCACTGGTGCTTACCCAGATCGTCAGTGGACTTTTTCTTTAATTTCAATAATTTATCGAAAAAAAATTTTTTTTTGAATAATTTGATAATTTCAAACTTTTATTAATTTAATTTAATTATTAGCGGCTATTAACACAAATTATAAATTCACCAAAATGGAATACTACGAGGTAAGCTAGTTTCTATGACCATTTCGTCAAGTTCTTAATTTAGCTCATCTGGAAAGCTTTACCCAAATTTTAGGTAACTAAAAATTTCTTTAACAAAATGAGTATTAAGTGAATGAAATTAAAAACAAAGTATTAAAGCTTTTATTTTTAACCGTTAAATCGAACAAAAAATCAATCGGATTTAATATTAATCGGTTACTATTGAGATATTCTCAAAATAAAAATATAAAAACCATAACTGTTCTTGATTTGAAGCTATAAGAGGAGAAAGTATTGTTTCGAGGAGTTAAAACCAAGCGATAAAACAGCTAATTATCTTTGTACTAATGTCTTGGCATACGGTTGCGTATGCCGACGATCCAAGGATGTACTCATACATCCTTACAACAACCGAGGCATGGTGCGATGAACAGGGGCTAGTAAATCAGACGCTATGCTATTCACTCGAATGAAAGGGGTATACAATTTCGGATCATTAATGCTTTTCGGATCGGAAATCAGTTTGTCAAGGAAGGTGAATTATCTGGATAAGGAACTTACATGGAGCGAATATAGTGAAATGAAGATAAGGAAAAAGGATCTTATATAAGTGTAAACGAGTTTGTGGCCGTAAGTAGAAAGTTTCGCCAAAGGCTGCATACTGGATTTGCACAATGATGTGCGACTCTTAATAACCTTTAGATCTGTGGTTTGATGGCCAAAAGCCTTTCAGATTACAATTAAGCTTAAGTTAGATGGTGTTCAAAGGATTGCTTGTATGAGCATATGTAACACAATGCGTAATGCTACAACTTGTTCATTAGGTCAATGGCTGCAATGTCAGCTTTGCGTATGAAGAGCGATGCCATTTGACATAACTTTGGGGGGCACGTCGGGCATAAGAGCATCCTGGACCTAGTTAGTAAGGAGGTTAGCAAAGCTCAAATGCCGATGGAACGCATGAGTAGATGCAAGATAGTCGAAAGACTGAATCGGACACTCTTTGTGGAAGGCATTATACCCAACAAGTGTATGGAGAACAACATAAGCAAATTTTGACTGATGTTTCTTTTATGGTCGGTAGAGCAGGAGCATGTGTATATTCAGCTGTGCTGAAATTGTCCTGTTGTCTGCGTTTGAGGGAGTACGTCTCCTTTTACCAGGCATAATTGGTTGGCAGCTGCATGCGATGGATCACCTGCTGGGATGTCGGGAGCAGTGAGAAAGGTTCTCATTGCACTCGCCAATCACTCGACTATAAAACACATGAGGCAGGTCAACGTGTACTCCAAACTAGTAAGGGATTGTTTTTTAAAACTTAACAGATGTGCCTCGATTAATGAGGTAACGTTGAAGTTGGTTAAGGGATACATAGACACAGCTAAGAATGAAGCAACTTGCAAAAGGGGTATCAGCTGTGAAATTCTGTGAACCAGAAACCAGAGTAGCACTGGGTAATGGCATAATGCGACCCAAAGTTATACAATGGGTGAACTCACTAAACAGGTCAAGTAAAGTTTAAGTATCATCTAGCCAAGATGAAAATAGATGAAGATGATACTTGCAGACTGGGCCTAGAAGAGGCTGAGACGGTAACGCACATTGTGTGTGAATGTCTGAAATCACTAAAGTCAATATTAATGGCTGGTTGTAGCACGTGACTCAATGAAAGTAGGTTGCCGTAAATTTCATATCGGTTTCCGGGCGGAAAGGGGACCCATTATGGAAGTAGTCTGCTTCGATATTCCCCCTACATTAATATATATGTATACTGAAAACAATAAAAATTGTTGTCTAGTATTGCAATTGTCGTATTGTTTGTTGTTAGTGAATTGCGCAGATGTATATTTATAAATTTGTATGCATGATGTGTACTTTATTTTTGCTTGTGTGCCAATAATGAATAAGTTACTGAGCCACTGACAATGAAACATAGATAGATGCTAATTTAGAAGGGGAACTAGCTATATCCGTTTCACAAAACTCGCATCCACCAAGAGAAGAAAGGAGAAAAATGGAATTTTTATGTACAAAAACTTTTTACATATTAATCGCCCAACAGATTTTAATGAAAACTTTTTTTTTCACCCATGGTCACAGGATTAAAAGATTAATAGACTGCCTATTTAATTTAAAAATAAACATTGGAACCAACAATACCCAACCCTGGGTATATACTCGGTAGCAGAGGCTTTTTAAAAAATTCTAAAATTTATATAAAATTCTAAAATTATTGTAGAGTTCTGTAATTAGTGTTTAAAATTTCCAGCTGACAAAAATAAAAGGTGCTGTCAAGTTTGCAGTACCTATAGACTCTTGAAATTTTCACAGATGATGAATAGCTGTTGCCGCTGTAGCAACAAATAATAAAACTTATAAGGTGTTCCGATAGAGAAGTGTTATTCACGAATATGTGTTTATTTCTTGAACTGTAGGAGGCATACACTAAAAATTTACAAACAGTAATTAAAACTTTATTCGCTTTATAAACAAGTCTAAAAAGAATAAACCTAAAAATTAAAGGGTGTTCCGATAGTGGTGTGATTTGCATGTATAAGGCCTATTTTTTTAACAATAATAGATAGACTCTTGAAATTTTCACAAATTGTGTATTACTATTGCCCCTATAAAAAGTAATAATTAAAGGGTTTTCCGACAGTGACGTGATTTGCATGTATAACGACTTATTTTTTGAACCGTAATAGCTAGACTTATAATTTTACACAGAAGATGCGATGTGTTGCCATGGCCGCTATGACGATTACTAAAAATTAAAGGGTGTTCCGACAGTGACATGTTTTTCACGTATAGTGACCTATTTTTTTATCATAAAAGATAGACTCTTGATATATTCATAGAAAGAGTAATGCCATGGCCGCTATAAAAAATAAAAAAAATAAAGGGTGTTCCGACATAGAGATGTCTTAAAATGTTTACAGTAGATGTTGTTCTTTGGCCGCTACAATATTTGCTAATGACTAAAGGGTGGTCCATCAGTGCCTGATATTTTTATAGAAAGTGTATTACCATGGCCGCTATGACAACAATTACTAAAATTTAAAGGGTGTTCCAATAGTGATGTATTTTTCGTGAATATGACTTTAATTTTAAAATTAAAGGTTGACTCATAAGACATGAACAAATTAACAACTTAAATTTTTTAAGTTGTACTAAATATAGTACGGATTTTTTTATTTTTATGTTTTAGTTTGTTGTAACATCCTAGAACAGTTGGCGCAATCTGGCACACTACTTTGTTTATGTCAATTATAGATAATGCTTATATCCATTATTTCACATCCAGCCAGTGCTAGACAAAAAATTGCTTGTTTCACGATTGAGATCAAACAAAGTGTTAATTTATTGTATTTACTTACAGTTAGTTTTGACAAAATAAATGATAAAATAAATTTGGTTTTTATAGAAACAATTGTTTTTTCATCAATTATAATTAGTAATTATATAATTTTATAAAATGTTCAATACTATTAGACAAATTAATTGTAAATAAAAAAAATCAGTAGTAGAAGTGTTTCCATTGTAATTATACTCCAATAATGCCAAGAAATATTCAATTCCAATGAAAATATCCTCAGTGGTTATCTCAAACAATCCAAATAATTTTCAAATGAAATCTACTGTGCGCTATCTCTGTGCTATTCAGAACGAATATGTGTTAGTGTTTGAATATTTTGCTCTTTTGTACTTCCATAATGGCTGTTCATTTCAACCTTCAGTTTTTGTAATAGAAGTTGTTATTAGCCGTGATTTTTTTCTTGTTTGTAGTTGTCTATCCCACACATTAAGCTCTGCAAGTGTTTACAATAGTGTTTAATTTTATTATCCCCAAGATATTATTATTATGGCGGTATCACTATGGGTTCAGTGTGTTGTTATCATAAAAAAAATGTTTCTAGGGATTTTTTTTGGCTGTTTAATTTAACAAATAAGAAACAAGCTTCATGTTTCAAGTTAGTCAAATTATTGCTAATATATCGACATTTTGTTATTAAAATAAATTTCTATTGGTAGCTAATGTGTACCCCAAGAATATGTTGCAGTAATAGGAATGGAAATGGGATGTTTTTAACATTTTAAAATACTGCTATACTACATTAGAATAGGAGGCGTGGTATGCTTGTAATATAACAAAAAAATAATAATAATTGGATTATGTGAACGAATGCCTCATCAGCTCTACAAGTGGATGATTCTCTGCTGTATAGATCAACTATACCAAGCGATATACTTCCATAGCGAAACCCTGAAGCTTCCCATTAGCTTTACGTACCCTGTCACATAGATCCATTCTATAGAGCTACTTATTATGATCGTCACAATTTTTACACTGCTGTGTCATTTTTATGTCCTAATAATTATTTCTGCAGCTTATTGGTACGCTTCCGAGAACTTCTGGTGCAGTTAAGAGAATCAGTTAAATAATTTGATCTCTATTTTTCCATTAGTGTTTGCTAGCCACTGTCTCGAACTGCAACTTGAAGAAATTTCACGATATGCTGCCGTCATAAACGTCCCAAGCTTTAATTATGTTTGTATTTCAAGCTCCTTTGGCGTTCTACTTTATTACCTGCACTTAGTAAATCCAGCTTTCGCCACTTTTTTAGCTACTAAAATTATAGATCTTCAAATTTATTGCTGATTTAGATTTTTTGGTTTATTTGTTATTTTTGCAATCTCACTTCTGACACCATTTATCGCGCTTTATTTCTTCGTTGCGTTCTTTTAATTACAAAAAATACACCAATAATTACTTCACTTTAATCTCACTTAATTTATTCAGTCTCTGTGTAAATTTCAAGCAGTTAACTATGATGGCAGAAACAGTAGTAATTTTGCGCTTATAGTGATAAATAATGTAACTAATGCCTGTGTATAAAGGTGTAGTCAAATTACACAAAGACATTTAATACCCTTTAATTTTTAAGTTTATATTTTTATTACTTTGTGTTATAATATGAAGTGGATGCCTTTTAAGGTTTAAGGAACACGTAAAACTCATGTGTTGTATGGGGATCTATAACAAGTGATAGCAGTTTCGATAAAACTCATCATGTGTTTGAAACATGTTTCATACGCGGATATGTTAAAATCCAATCATGTTTTAGCACACAAAGCGACACCTACAACCAATTCTACCCCAAATATGCATCCAGAAGCTAAAGAACAAACACCTGGTAACTACAATCGTCTCGAAGCAAGTATCGAGACATTAGTGCATTCGTTAAACAGTTTTATGAGCTCTATGAGCAGCATGATGCAGGAAATGGTTCGCATGCAATCTATGATGTTGCAGGCGGTACTTAACAAACCATGAACTGTTTCAAAATATGTTTCTGGAACGCAAACGGCTTACGCCAACACAAAAATGAACTCGAGTACTTCTTGAAGAACCAACAAATTGATGTCATGATGGTTTCAGAGACTCATTTAACAACAAATAGCTTTTTTAAAATCAATGGCTATATATTATATGACACTAAAGACCCCCGTGGCAGAGCATGTGGTGGTTCAGCAATACTAATAAGGGCTCGAATTAAACATCATTTACTGTGTTATTTTTGTGAGGACTAACTTCAAGCAACAAACATCTGTATTGAAGAATATCAGCAAAACTTTGTTATTTCTTCGATTTCTTTACCTCCTAGATTTCAAATATCAGAGAGTCAATATATCGACTAAAGGTATTTCAAGAGAAATGATTAAGGTTGAAGCGTCACTCGAATTATCCTCAGATCATTCACCCACTATTGTCTATATATGGAATCAGCAAAATATCGTGTCGCCAACAACTTGCACAAGCATTAATTGGTTGAAATATAGAAAGTATCTCAGTACTCATTGTTCGGAAAACATACCGCTAAGAACACCAGAAGATGTGGACCAAAGTCTAATTTATCTTGTTCAAAACCTTAAATCAGCTGCCCAACATGCGACAGAAACCAGACAACCAGCTAGATACAATCAAATTTATTTTATAGATGTCGAGCGGCTGTTGGCTGAAAAAAGAAAATTTAGAAGAGAGTGGCAAGCACTCAGATCTCCTCAACTCAAATCTAGACTTAAAGATTGCACGAAACGGCTAAGACAGCTGCTAGAATCTCGAAGAGTAGCATCTCTGAAAAATTACTTGGAAGACCTCGACGCAACTGTACAATCAGATTATTCATTATGGCGTGCATGTAGGAACCTTAAAAGACCGGTCCTACGTAAGCCTCCCTTGCGAACTTCTTGTGGAGACTGGGCAAGGAATGATACCGAAAAAGGCAATGTGTTTGTTGGACATTTGAAGAAGGTTTTCACCCCAAATGTATGTACTGATATAGCTGAGTTGTCATCAGTAGAGACTAGTGCCGTAGTACCCCTAAGATTTGAATTTAGCAATATTGAAAGTGCAATAGCAGAATTAAACACCAAAAAAGCCCCTGGCGTTGATAAAACAAGTAACAAGATGTTAGTTGAGTTGCCCGTATAGGTCGCAGAATTATTCTGTTTGTTTTTAATGCCATCTTACGTCTTGAGTACTTTCCTACAGAGTGGAAGGTCTCATTGATAACTATGATTCCTAAACCAGGAAAAGACCACACAAAAGTAGAATCATACAGACCTATAAGCCTTTTATCAAACGTGTCAATGTTATTTGAGAGAATATTAATAACTAAGCTGAATCCAATTCTTAGCGCGAAAGGATGTATTCCGAACCATCAATTCGGCTTCAGAAAAAAAAACATAGTACGATCCAACAAACACACAGATTAGTAAAAATGTAATTAAAACGACCTTTGAAGAAAAAAGAAATACTGATCTGCGCTCTTTATCGACGTTTCTCAAGCATTCGATAAGGTTTGGCACGAAGGCCTAATATTTAAGCTAAAGCTGAACTTGCCCGAAAACTTGTATAAGCTATTAAAAGATTATTTAACGAATCGCAAGTTTTTACTAAAAGAAGGTGACTTTTTAAGCTCGCCACAGCTCATTGAAGCCGGAGTTCCCCAAGGTAGTATTTTGGGACCAATTTTATATTTACTGTACACATCGGATATGCCAATTAGCACCCTAGTCCACACATCAACTTTTGCAGATGACACAGCTTTTTTAAGTATTCATGAAAGTGCCCAAGAAGCATCACAACTTTTACAAGACCACATACTCAATTTGGAAAAATGGCTAGAAAAATGGAGAGTAAAAGTGAATGAACAAAAATTCACTCACATAACTTTCACACTGCGCAGGTACTCATGCCCTCCTATTCGCATAAATAACCAAATGATACCACAGCTTTCAGACGTTAAATACCTGGGTATACATCTTGACCGTCGCCTTACTTGGAAAAGCCACATTGACTTCAAGTTAACACAAATGAAACTAAAAGCAGTACAACTAAATTGGCTTATTGGCAGAAACTCCACCCTGAGCTTAGATTGTAAACTTCTACTGTACAAGTCGGTCCTCAAACCAATTTGGTGTTATGGGATTCAGTTATGGGGCACTGCCTCAGATAGCAATGTAGAAAAAATTCAAAGGCGCTAAAATAAGATTTTACATATTATTACATCTGCTCCCTGGTATAAAAAAAATTCGAACATCTACAAAGACCTAAACATGCCATCAGTTAAAGCAGAAATAGCGAAACATACAGTCACATATCTAAAGAGGCTTAAATCTCATCCAAACCCTTTGGCACGTAACATACTGAATGAACCTGGTTACATTCGACTAAAAAGAAGAGACACTGCTTTTCTTGGCCATTAGAGGGATGACCCGCAAATGATTTCAAAATCCGTGAAACAAACATTATTTTTGTGTAGCACTGGCTGGACTTAAAAAGAATATTTTATTTTAGACTTAAGATACGAGTAATTATTGTTAGTTCAAAAAATATTGAAGATACAATAAATAAATTATGAAAAGAAAAAAAATATGTTTGAAATCCAAATGTCAAACTGCATATAAAAAATTATAAACATTTTTTTTGTTATATGGATATGGAGTTTGACACATGCAGAGAATGCGAAAATGCAAGAATTCGTCCGTGCATTCAAATAGTTTTCACTTGCCTTGGGGGTACCCTTTTAATTTGGGAACATACATATGTATTCTACAACGCATTCCCATCTTACACGATTTGTCGCAGTTGTTTATGCGTCTTCCCATGTGTGATTGCACTGTCGATCGCGCTTTATTGAGTTTGCTATTCATATCTGTTTTGGGGCTCCCATTCGTTGACACTATACTGCCTATCTAGTTATCTAGGAAGTATAGTGTTAGCTGTTAATTCTGGTAGCTTTGCTTTTCTTGATATTTATCTCAAGTCCAACATTGTGTGTTAATGTTTCCAAATCTAATTTTGCTTGCATGTTCAAGATCTTGTGCGAGAGTAGACAAATATCATCCAAATAATCCAAATCCTGATGATGGCGTGGGAGATTCCATGTAACTTTTCTTCTTTTTGAATAGACTTCGTTAATGATATCATCAGGAACTATACTGAATAGCAGGAAATTTAGGGACTCTTCAATTATAAGCCTTACAGTATTGGCCTACGCATTTCCTGTTTCGTCGGAAACCTACCTGTTCATCTCGTATTATGACTACTAATATTTTGTATATGGTGTTAAGCAGATTAAATCTTATCTAGTTGTTACAATCCTTCAAGTTACCGCTTTTCGGTAGCTTAACAATAATTCCATTCTTCCAAGTGGGGGATAGCCTTTCATCCTCCCAGACTGCTTGATGTCCGGTCGTAAAAGTTCAGCTGTACTATCGATATCAACCTGAAGAATTGCAGCTGGTATTTCATCTTCGCCTGCTGTATTACTTCTTAACTCCCGAATGCCTTCTTTATCAAACTTATACTGGAGGCTGCTTGATATTCTTAGAATACTTTCTGTACGTCTGGGTTTTCTAGATTCGTAGTCCTCGAAATCCTCTATACATCTTTGTATCTGCGCATATTTGTTTGTTAATAGTACCAAACAGCGATCCGTGACTGGTTGCCTATGTTACACCTTCGGTGAGATAATGGTGTACTTTTCTCATATTATTCTGGCTAGCCGCTTCTTCAGCCGATGTTTCCAGTCATTCTAGAAACTTTCTTTTGTCTCTCCTTGCAGTTTTCCTTACTTATTTTGTCAGTAGTTGGTACTGCTGACCTTCCCATGAGTGATGTTGGATTATTGGTAGCTGTTCGCGAATTGCCGCCGCTAATGTAATCTGAGTATCGTTTTTCTGGAGATGTTGTAGGTAGAGCTGTTTTCATCTTGATTGACTGGATGTTCTTCTTTGCCATTTCATTTTGATCTTTATTTCGCCTGTGATGAGCTCATGATCACTACCAATGTCAGCACCTCTTCTGTTTCTGCCAACCATAAAGGATCTACTCCAACTTCTGCTCAAGTAATATGATCAATCTGGTTGCGTGAGTTGCCATTAGGTGATGTCCACGTGTATTTGTGTATCTTCTTATGCGGGAAGATGGAGCGACCCTTGACGAGTTGAAATGTCTGGCATAGTTTAATTATTCGCTCTTCGTTGTTGTTTCTAACTCCACAGCAGTGCATACCAATAGTAGTGCTGATGTTGCCGCTTTCTATCTTCGCATTGAAGTCCCCCATGAGTATTATGATATCTTCTCTTCGAGGTTGATTGAGCGTGGTTGAGCGTGGTTGTAAGTTCTGAATTCATCATTCTTAGTATCATTAGTGGGGGCGAAACACTCTATTATTGTGATATGTGTTATTTAATTATGATCTCAACTCCACTATTGCAGCCATCTTCCTTTCCGCTATAGATTACAGTATTGCCATTTGCAGTGATAAGTTCGCCGTTTCCATTCCATCTCATTTCGCTTATGTCTAGGACTTCAATCTTATTTGATGTCATTTGATGTTCTAGTTGTGCAAGGCTTGATGACTAACGACGAGTTCGTACATTTCATTGCGCTATGCGCGTTCCTTTTCGTGTACCAAATATTGTTGCCGTAAGATTCAGTCTGTTGTTATTTTCCCTTGTGTTAGTATCGTCACTCGGTTCTTGTTCCAGCTAAGTAGACGATTGATCTGCTGTAGCCTGCTGTGAAGTCGGTTATAAATGCAATTTGGATGGCCTAGGTGGTTGAAATAGATACTGAAGAGATTTACGTAATGAACCTCAAATTTTCTCTTGATAACGGATAACGGATGTCGTCCGGGAATTACAATTTGTGTTCACAAAAGTATAGACTCCATTAATGATATGGAATGCGTTTTGCTGTCATACCTGCGACTATTTCAACATCCTATGTTCTTCCAGCCGCCGAAAATAAACAAGTAAATCCAGTTTTTAACTTCATAATTGCTTCTTATAGCACAAGAGGTATAAGTAACAGTTTCTAAAATATTAGAAAAATAAGCTCAAAGTTAAACGACAGCAAAAAGTGCTTGTTGTTTTCTAGAACGTAATTTTTTAGTTACTTAGTTCTTGACACATATTTTGATCGTTTAAGATGTAAAACATTTGACTACCATAAATGTAGCAAATGGTTTTTTTAATGTAAAAGAAAAAACTTTACTTATCAAATAAGTTATTTATTTAGTAATGAGAAATCGTTGTTGCAGCTACTTACAATTTGGCTGAAAGAATTAATTATTTTTGTTCGAGTTGTCAGTAAAAGAATCAAATACAAATTAAATAAACATAACTAGAGTATCCAATCGCAGATTAAATTGTCGTCGATTATTCGATTAAGGTTTTTTATTTTACTCGAATAACTCGAATTAATCGCGCATATTTTTAAAACTTGTATCCAATAAGAAAAGACAACCATACAAAATTGATTAATAGTCAAATTTTCGCTTTCACTATTCACACTACTAAGAAGTTTTGAATTATGTAGCATATAAAATTATTATATATATTATATTATAAATAGTAAAAATTTAAAACCATACCTTAACGCTTTCGCCCCTATTGGGATCATATGTCCCAGCAAAGTTCGCTACACTATAACTTTTGTGTTAGCTTTTATATTCTAATATCTAATGTGTCCCAATGAAGTGTGTTATCTGTTGTGTAATTAAAAACAACTGGGTTAAATTATAGCGGGTTATTATTTATGTGTTTTTTTTTTTTTTTTTTAATATGAGATCATGTGTTTTTCGATGATCGTCGCATAATTTCTTAAATTCTGCAGCGAATTTTGTGTTTTTTTGCAAATCTATTTAACTACAAAAGGTAAGTACACAGAAAAAATAATTTTTCAGATTCAAACAATTAATTTTCATAATTAGGCAATTTTTTGTTTTGTTTTTTGTTTGTTTGAATATGGTCCTATAAACAAATTTGTAAATTCGCTCTGCTATTGTTGTAGAACTACATATTTCACTTTTATAGTCGGTAGCCTGCTGTCGTCGATCTGTTTAATGTATCACTTCTCACATTTTGCTCCAAACAAAAAATGCTTTAATTATTTAATATTATGCTAATTACTCATAACGTTTTGTAATAAAAATATGCAATTTATTTGTTGCAGGAAAAGAGCTAGTTCCTATACGTATTTCATTCATTGCTTTGGCCAGATGATCAGGATATATGTTAATAGAATAATATTGCAGAATATTAAAGCTTCAACAAAACACCAACAAACAAATAACGTTTTTATTTTTCCTTACTGTCCTTCTACAGTTGGATGATTTTTTCCCATCACTTAATGCCATCACTTGTTCACTTAATATTTAAATTTGTTTTATTTTTTTTTTGTTATATATAAAATTTTTAGAAATTTTAATATTATTCCCAAAAATTTTATATATAACAAAAATTATATATATATATAACAAATTGTGTAAATATTTTTAACAATCTAATAACTAGATTCCCTAATTCAAAGGCCCCCAACAAAAAAAAGTGTTTAAAATGAAAATGCAAAATATTTAGCAAAGTGACACACACCTATCTTGTTTAAAGCGGGTATGAACCTAATTTTTAAATTTTTACATGTTTTGTTCTCTTTGTGAGGTTCTCGTTGAGATTGTGTATGTGCTCACAGACCCTTAGGGGTTTGCGTGGAGGCTCTTGCCCTAATTAATAACAATTAGTTGAGCGTATTGCTCAACAATAATAGGATTAATACACGTTTTTTACGAATTCAAAATAGACACACAGAAAAAATAATTTTTCATATTCAAACAATTAATTTGCATAATTAGGCAATTTTTTGGTTGAATATGATCCTATAAACAAATTTATAAATTCAAACAATTAAATTTAAAATTAGTTTATTGAAAATATTCCACGATTATTTCAAACAGAAAAAATTTTCAAAAAAAAAAATTTGTCTGAATCAGCCAAAAAGTTCACTTATAGTTATAAAAAATTAAAAAAAAAATGTCTGAAACAGACTAAAAGTTTACTGAAATTTAAAAATTATCCAACAAATAATTTATCTGAAACTAATGAAAAACTTTACTGAAATAACAAACAATTTTCAAACAAATAATTTAGCTAAATCAAAAACAATTTTCGCTAATTGTGTTTAATAGTAACAGTTTTGTGACTAATTTAAATAACTACTGGGTAAAATTTGACCAAATATAAAAAAGGCCAAGACGAATCATTTTAAATAATGGCAAATTCATTAAATTTCGCTGTTTCTTAAAATATTAAATTCTAATATTAAAAAATGTTGTCCATATATGGAATTTGACATCTTGAGCAACAGTGAAAATAATGTATCTCCCGTTTTCTTTTTACTTTGGTCAAATTTTAGCGACTAGTTACTTATATATTTTAGGCACAAAGCATTTCCTCTTGAGCACAATTGGGGCAAAAGCTTGTATTTGATTCATCTAAATTATTGGTATGGAAATTAATTGCTGGTCAAAAGCATATGTCATACATATTTACATAAAGTTGGCCATTGCCGCCACCTGAAAAACTGAGAATAAAAATCAAAAATTCAAATATATCTACATAAATATCTAGCAATATCTTCAATAAAAAATTTGTACATTTTTACCTTTTCCTCTGAAGCTAATAACTTTTAAAGGTTTCAATATTTGGGCTTTAAATATTTTTTTATTAAAATAAATTTCCTTTTTGAAGTCTTGAAAACATCAATATAAAATTTTTTTGTTATTTTTTCAATGCATGACATGGAAGTGTTGCCGTTTTTTGCGAATGACGAATTATTAATAAATGGACCAAAATAAAATTTCTTGGATAATTGTTTTTTTTTTCATATTTTATTTATTGAATCTTCAAATATATTTTTGAACTAACTTTTCTTGGATAATATCTGCAAAATTTTGTGTAATTAACTGACTTTATAAGGTGAAGGTTATCAAGTCATCTGAGTTAACTACTAGAAATCATTTAATTCTAAACTGATTTTTATTTATTTTTATTGGAAAGGTAATGCTTATAGATTAGTTTCATTTAGAAAAGATCATAATTTTAAAAATTTACAGATTAGTGTCCTTATAGCTGATGTAACTTGGAAATAAGGTTAAATTTCAGATAGTCCGTTATGACCGTAAGTATAAATATTTCAAATTAAAAATTAAACAGTGTCCCGATAGGTGATGTTATTTTATGTATATGGCCTTATCTTTTGACCCATTATAGTCAGACACTTGAAATTTACACAGCCTTCATATTGCCATATCCGCAATAATAAATAAAACTTAAAATTAAATAGTGTTCTCATGGATGACTTAATTTGACGTATACCTCCTTATCTTTTAATATACAGATGGGCATTTAAAATTTGTATAATATTAGTATTGCTGTGTATGCTGTAATAGCAATCATTGAGATTAAATGTAATTAAATTAGTTCCCCTACTAAAATATATTTAAAGGCTATTCAAAATTTAAAAGTTTTTAAAATTTAATTTTTACAGAAGAACAACATTTTCATATTAAGAAATTTAGTTTCATAAATAATTTTTTATTACGGCAACACTGTTAGCAGCAAATTAAAATCATTAAATTATTACAGATTCAAACAAAAAAGTTTTTGAAAATCAATAAACGTTTAAAAAAACCATTTGTTTGGAAATATTTTGGTAATATTTTTTTCTGTGTGAAACATTGTTTTTAATATTATAAAGCGACAATCTGCAAGTTGTAGTGTTAAAAACTTTATTTTTTATTGGGACATAAGTATTATCCCAGTAAGATTTTCAAGTGGGATATATAATCCCAATATAGCACTTCGAACACAAATTTTAATTTCTGCTTTCCTAAATATCAAAAAAGACTAGAGATGTTGCTTATGCTAGAGATGTTGTTTATGCCGATGAAAGTGAAAATAGTGGCACTGACTTCAGTGACTCCGGATTCGATCATAGTCCATCAAATGACGAAGATGAAGATAATATACTTGAGTTAAGCGATGATTCCAATGACGCTGATGATGCTGTTGCACTTGATACTGTTGTTGCTAAAGGTATGGATATTGCTCGTGATGCTGGTGTTTCACTCGATGCTACTGATGCTTCCGCTACTCTCCGTACAACTGATGTTGCCGCAGTTGACGAAATTACTCCTGATGCAACTGCTAAGCTTCTAACTTGTAAGTGGTCTCTACATAACAAAACATTTATTCCCAAGTTAACAATGCCTGCAGACAGGGATCCAGAAGTGTTATTAGATCTTTTGACATCGGCTACTAACTACTTGTACATTCGCATTGCCGAATGTAGTAATAAATGGCTTACGAAGCTGAACAGGGTAAAAGGTTCAATACGAAATTTGACAGATGAGTATGAAATAATGGCTTTCTTAGGAGTACCATTAATTATGCACTACAACCATGTTCCGACTGTAGCTGATTATTGGAGCCGAAACCTCTTCTTAGGTAATGAGACCATTAAAAAGAGCATGTCCAGCGATCGATATACTCACCTTTCGTCTAAGATATATTTCAATGACTTTGTTATCCAAGTGAGTCTCCGAAAGATTATTACATATCCGAAGTCCTAGCTTGTGCGAAGAAATCGTTTGCGGAAGCGCGAAGTGAAAGCCCTTTTCAATCTGTGAATGAGTGCATGACGAAGTTAAAAGGCCGTTCCGTGCTAAAACAGTACACGGCAAGGAAGCCCATTAAATGTGACGGGAAAATTGGGTATACTTATGATTTAAATATTTATTCCGGGAAAGAAACCAACCAAATGATCACCGGATCTCTTGGCGAAAGAGTCATACTTAATCTGGTATCTAAAATTCGCAATAAGGACGTAACTGTTATTTTCGACGGATTTTTACGTCAGTCTCTCAGCTTGAGAACTTTCTGTTTCCAGCTTTTGTACGTATATGAGAAACCGAAAAGAAACGCCAAATTTTGAAGAAAAATTTGATCGCTGGCAATCACAATTTCAAACAACGAGATGGATAAACTCTAAAGAAGTTCTGTGCATGTCAAATTGCCACATGCCAGATTTAGTTGAAGAGCTAAGAAAGCAAAAAGATGGCACAAGAAAGCATGTTGATTGCCCCTTCATTATCAGCGATTATAATCGTATGATGGGAGGTTTGGATCTCGCTGATCAAAAAACTGCAACATACGATATGAGCAGGATGTCCAGAAAGTGGTGGAAGAAAGTTTTTTCTAAGATCTTAATGCTTTCTGTTGTGAACGCTTGGATCATATATATGGAGCACCATTACCGTAAGATATCATTAATTCAGTTCATGGTTCCATTGGATGAAGCACTTATTGCGGAGGGAACGAAACACAAAGGACTAAAAACCCGTCGAACAGGTGGTAGGCCTTCTAAGTGCCCGAAAAAGGAGTTTTTGAACATCTGCAATCATATGCTCATTGAAACCACCTCCCGACCTCGTTGCCTGAGATTCACGGCTTTCAAGAAGGAAACAAGAACAAACTTCGTTTGCCCAGGCTGCAATAACGCTCTATGCCCCTCATGCTTTGCATCATTCCATCATTAATTCATCATATTTTAATTTTTAAAGTGCCATTATTTTCTTTTTTGTTCATTTAAAGAGTGAATTGCTGATTTTTCTTTATTTTTTAATAAAATTATATACAAATAAAAAATCTAAATTGTTCAATTTTTATAAAGTATAGTTTTATTGGCACATTGTCCCACTGTAAAAGCTTATTGGGACTATATGTCCCAGGATAACGGTAAGAATCCTATACTTCTCGTATACTACAAACATCTTATATTTTTGCTTTATAGCTGAATTGTTTGTTAAAATTAAAAAAAGCACTAGACTTCAAGAAAAACTCCGGGGAGAAAGGGTTAAGTATGTTCATATTTTTTATTCAAAAACTAACTGCAAAATGTTTGGGAAAAAGTCATATTCGATTTATAAAAAAATTCATGGGTTCTCTGTTTGTTTACTAAACACATTTAGTTCGGAATTATTTTTAAGCAAACAAATAAGAAGCACAAAATCAGTAAAAAAAATTAAGATCTTAACAGGAATTAATTTTAGTCGATTTGTCGATTAACCGATTAAATTTGTTAGAGTTAATTGGTATTTGCAATTTTTCTTACTCGAACGATTAATCAACTAAAAATTCTACGATCAACCGAGCGATTAATCAAATCATAACCCTACAAATAAGTACTTGTAAAAAGTAAAAGCCGGAGCACATAGAATCCGTCATATGTTATACTTATAGCTATCAAGCTGCTCAACGTTCTTCAAAAGTTAAAACTTACCCAACTTTCGTACCTTGCGTTGACATAGACCTACTGATTGTGACAAAGCCCATAAGAAAACATGTATTTCAATTTTCTTGAACGTTGAAAAGACGACGTATGACGGATTCTATGTGCACCGACGTTGGAGTAGTAGTAGTAGTTGGAGTAGATAAGACAGGTGGTTAGTTAAATAGCTAAGTTTTAGGGTCTAGTAGTTCGAAGTTAGCATATCCAATTTATAAATGTTTTACTTTGCCGACGATTTAATGCTTCTGGTAGGTAATACTGGCGCAGTAGGGCTGTGTGTTATGTATTATTGTAAAGAGAGTTATTACATATCAGAAAACTTGATTTGATGTTGCCACGGCTGAGTATTAAACTCGTGACCATTGTTTTAGTAGACAACGTGCTAACCACTTGAGCTACAGCACCCTTTGGTATAATAATATCTATATATATGCTAAGAATATTTCTTCCACAAATATTTGAAAAATAAGATGTCATTTATAAAATAAATTCTGTTGTAAAAATATTTATACACAAAAAAAAAAATATCACATGATAAAAAAAAATAAGAAGAAGTAAAACTGTTTCATACAGGTTTATTAAAATAAAATAAAAAATTCTCACAAAGCATTAAAAATATAATTCTAGTTACAGGATGTAAAGCTTCTTTTATGAGACATTCTGGAATGAACAGCTGGATTAGAGTCTCTTTGTAAATTCCAACAGTAGTCTGCCATCATATGTGTATCCCACCTTCCCTGGTACCGATTCTCCATAATTTTGGTATCTTGGTGAAACCTTTCTCCCTGTTCTTCGCTTAAATTACCAAAATTTTCGGGAAATCGGTCCAAGTGACTTTGCAAATAATGGATTTTAATACTCATGTTGCAGCCAAGCTCTCTGAACTTATCCAGCATATTCTCCACTAATTGAACATAATTTTGAGCTTTATTATTTCCCAAGAAACTTTTTATAACTTGCCCGAATGATGCCCACGCATTTCGTTCAGTTTCGGTCATTGACTTATCAAAATCGTTGTCATTCATAAACTGCCTTATTTGGGGACCGTCAAAAATTCCTACTCTAATTTTATCTCTACTTAGATTAGGCATTTTGCTGCAAATTAATGCAAAACATTCTCCATCATGATTCAGAGCTTTAACAAACTGCCTCATGAGTCCTAATTTGATATGCAACGGTGGTAAGACGATTTTCACGTGGAACCAAAGCTTCATTTGCAATATTTTTATCGCCAACAATCACTTTTTCTCTCGTAGGCCAATATTTTTGCCGCCAATGTTGTTGCTTGTATCTGCTATCCCAGAGACACAAAAAGCAAGGGTACTTAGTATAACCACTCTGTTGTCCAAGAAGAAAATTTACCATTTTAAGATCAACACAAATCATCCATGTGGTCTTGGTATTTTATCTTTTTCATCACTAATGCAATTTTGTTATATTCTTCTTTCATTGTTGTGGAGTGCGCAATTGGAATTGATGCAAACACATTGCCATTGCGCAATAAGACGCACTTCAAACTTCACTTGGAACTGTTCACGAAGAGGCTCCAATCGCTAGGTAGATACTTGGATAGCCCCATTTCCTGCATAAGACCATTTACATTATTACAAAACACCAGATTGTCTTCCTTAGTAAAAAATGGTAAAAAAAGCTTTATCCCTAGTGCGGTAATAAGTTAATTTTGTTCCAGGTTCTAACATCTTTTTATCATTTAACCTCGAAGCTAACACTTCAGACGCTTCTTTTGATAAGGCCAAATCTCGAATTAAGTTATTCAACTCCCATTGATCAAAACGTTGAGGAATAGTTTATGTGTCTTCGAAAACACTGTCGCAATCACTTAGGTCATTAGCGGTATTATCTTCAAACTCCGAACTCAGCTCTGAGAATCATTCAATTTTGGAATGCGAAAATCTTCGGAATGGGGAATTGGACGGCGACCTAACGGTAAATCGGGATATTTCGATTTTTCCTATTAATACCAGCAATACTGACTAAACAGAAGTAACAGTCGTCCAAATGATTGCTGGGCTCTCTCCAAACCATCGGCACACCAAACTTAAGTCTATTTCGTTTTCCTTGAGTCCACTGTCGCAAATTTACACAGCAAGTATTGCACACAATATGTGGAGCCCAGATTTTATCTTGGTCACCAAGATTAAGTCCAAAGTAATCTAAATACAATTTTTTAACACATTCCGAAATAGGCCTTATGTTTTCTTTAAAGGTGTATTCTCTACAAATATGGAAAATAAAGAACATGTTAGTATATGTACATATACAATATTTTATTAAATCTGCTTTATAAATGGTATGTTGCTATACTTGAAAATTGCTCATTAGCCTACATGACTTCAACAAGGTACAATTCATTCAATTCAACTTTGACTTTCTATAAGAGTTAAAAAAATGGCACCATTTGGCCTCTTTGAAATTAAAGCCATAGATTAATAATTATTTAATGAGTTATTAGCATTTTATTTAACATTGCAATTTTTTGGACTTTTAGAGTAATGCCTCTTTTTTAAGGTAACATGTGAATAAAAAAGCCGATCTGTTCGAAATATGGCGAACAAAATCCATAAAAAGTAAAATTTTATACCTGTTTCAAATATGTAGGTGGCAACATTGGCGCAAATGCAACTTCAAATAAAATGAAAAAAAAAAAAATAAAGCAAAATAAATTTTGCGGCATGAGATTAGCTCAAAAGTGGAAAAAAATCATAGAATTGTAAATTTCTTTAAGGACGACAAGCATGTTTGGCTCAATTCTGATTTAAATTTTATGGTGAAAGCAACTTCTAAGTTTACCATTAAGTAAAAATAAAAATTTGGTAAAAGAAGCCACAGACCTTTTAGCCGAGAAAGCTTTTACTAATATTCTCCTTCGTGCATCAGCAACATCGGCTCGTAAGCAAGGTGATGCCGATTTTACAGTTCTTAAAGAAAATATAAGATGCCCAACAAGGCCATCAAAAATGTGGAAAATTTGTAATCAAGATCCCCAAAAGCCAATTGCACATTCCGCGGATGAGGCTTTAGTTTTTCTTCTGGAAATAAATTTTCAAAAGAGCAGTATAAGACAATACGCCACGAAATCAAGTTAAGAAACTGCAATATTTATCTGCCGATAGATTGCATCACGCACGCATAAACCTGTTAATAGGGCTCCATTAATTTCCACAACATTTCTCAGTAAACGCTTACAAAAGCGTAAATGTTCCATATTGCAAGCTGATGTAATTTAACTACATATTATGTTTCATCGAAACCATAGAATAATTTCATGAAAGTGAAGATGCCCTATTTGATTTAAATTTAGAAAATGAATTAGTATAATAAAAATAAATGAAAGAATAAATTGTATTACGTTTATATAAAAAGTTGCCAAAGGGTTAAATTTGACATTTAGTCATTAAAGGGTTAAATTCTATTTTTTTTTTTGTTATCAGAATTATTAACTTCTTGCAGTTTTTTGTTTGTATATCATAATTTTATAGCTGTTATTAATTTTGCACAGGTAGTGAAATGTATTGAAAATGATTTTTTAAATAACTGCTCATTTCACAAGCTCCCTTGTATCGTTTAAAGTTTATTAAAATACACTTTAACTCAAACAGCTTGTGAGCATGCTTTGAAATTGTAGAATTGTATCGTTTTTTACTCAAAAAATAATAATACTCAAAAATAATAAATATTTTCAGTATCAACGTTACCATTTTTGGATTTTTCCTCTTAAATTTGGTAGATCTTTTTAGGATTTTTAGAATGGTAGGCTATAGCTAATTTTGATAAGATTGAGAAAATATATTACTTTTGAAATAGTTTTTATTGTTAAAACCACTATTTATACAACATAAAGAAAATAGAATAGCGCACAAAAACCAAAATTTAACTAATTAGAATCTTGGAGTTCTAAGTCAGATAAATAATCTCACCAAAGAATTCCAGTCAGAGTGTTAACGTTTACAATATTTATATTCAAAAATAAATTCTATTTTTTAACCAATTTGAGTAATTTTATAAAAAATAATTTTGTCTTTTGTAACAACACTGAAATTGAATGAAAAATTTAAAATTGCCACATATATGTCAAGATGTATGCCGAGATATTTGACGTCTGAAAGCTGGGGTATCGTTTGGTTATTTATCCGCGTAGAGAATCTTGCCCCACTATTTGGATAAATAACCAAACGATACCCCAGCATTCAGACGTCAAATATCTCGGCATACATCTTGACCGGCGCACAGTGGGGTGAATGGTAAAGAAAGTGGCGATTAATTCATAGAAGTCGTAATTTTAAAATGTTCATATTTTTTATTGATGAATATTAATAGATACATAAAAAACCAGCATTTAAAAAAAAATTGTTGAAAAAAAAAATTGTTAACCTTTTATGGCATTTTTTGTATTTTGGAGAAAATAGTCTTATTTAATTATTTTTGCTGTAACTTTGGAATGAAAAACGATAAATTAGTAACTTAAATTGTAAATTAGAGCATACTTTACGTGCCTTTGGAAAAAATATTTCTTTTTTGTTTAAATAAAAAAAATAAATATTTAATATGCATTTATATTAGCAAAGTTTTAACATAAAATCCATTTTTTTTCCAAAAATCCATAACTCCAGAGATTTAACTCAAAAAATTCACGTTAGAAAATATTACGAATTTTTATTTATAAATATTTATAAACAGAAAACAAACATTTCAGAAAATAAACATTAAAAAAAACTTATAAGGCTTTTTTATTTACTTCACTTTATTAACTTCAAAAGCAATATTAACTTCCTAATCATCATTATCTTCACAATCATCATTGAAATAGTCTTCATCATTGTCATCATTATCGTTCTCACTCTGGGGAAGAATAATTAACTCCAATGCAGAGTTTGGCATTTCCTTCATTTTCTTTTTACAACTATTTCTCATGCTTGAAATAAATGGATCAGAAGTTAAAAGAAATCTATTGAACACGTCTTGTATGGTATTTTTCTGGAATTCTCTCACAAAATCCTTCACAACTCAAAAATCGCACAAATGCGCAAATAGGTATTCTGGGATTTATTAGCTAAAATCTTATATTTTAAGAGCATAAAAGCATTTTTTCCTGCACTCATCCGCAAAGTTGTTGAAACTCAATGTATATATCAAAAATACCACATTTTTAGATAAATTTATTTTACTTTATATTTCTAAAACATTTATCTTAACAAAAAAATAATTTTTTAAAAGCTCATATACCTGAAGTTGACGGTTCCATTATAAAACTTTTACTTATAGAAGTCTTAACAAAAACTATAATCACTTGAATTATCAAAATTTCCTCTTTTAATCAACGCGCGCAAAAATAACAAAAATGACTGAACTTTGAACACACACTGCAAATAAAGTAAACTACCAAGAACTTTTATTTTTGGAGTTAGTGATGCAGAATTTTATTTACTTTCATATGGTACCAAATACGGTTGTGAAAGTTAAAGTTCATCTTTTGAATTAATCGCCACTTGTGAAGGCTTTCACCCCACAGTGCGGCGCCTTACATGGAAACGGTATATAGGAACAAAGTAAATACAAATGAAGTTAAAAGCAGTCCAACTAAACTGGCTTATTGGCAGAAATTCTACTCTAGCTTTAGATTTCAAACTTTTATTATACAAGTAAATTCTAAAACCAATATGGTGTTATGGAATTCAATTATGGGGCACTGCCTCAGCTACCAACATAGAAAAAATTCAAAGGCGCCAAAACAAGATTCTTCGTATAATTACATCTGCTCCTTGGTATATAAAAAACTCGAACATCCATAAAGATCTAAACGTGCCAACAGTTAAAGCGGAAATAGCGAAACTTGCCATAAGGTATTTAAAGAAGCTTGAAACTCATCCGTATCCACTGGCCCGTAACATACTAAATGAACCTGGCTACATTCGACTAAGAAGGAGGGACACTGCTTCTCTCATCCGTACATCAGAGGGATAACCCGCAAATTACAGTAACCGTGAAACATCCATTTTTTTTGTTCAGCACTGGTTGGACTTAACATGTATATTTTTATTTCTAGACTTAAGATATGAGTAATTATTGATAGTTCAATTATATTGAAGATACAATAAATAAAAAATTGCGAAAAAAACATAGATGTTTTTTTGGCTTAAAATCCGAAATATGCATCGATAAAAATTTTAATTCGATGAAATTTTTGAATGAAATTAAAAATAATAAACCTTGTATTGTATTAACTAACCAAAATTACTCTAAATTCGATTATATGTGTGAAGATGACAAATTTTTACACATAACTACGTCTTCCATATTATTTTCTACAGAAAGTTTGACAGTATTGTTCGTAGTTTAAATATTTTATAAACTTAACAATTTTGCTTCCCATTTTTTATAATAAAATCATACTTTTACTAATTGCATGTGTATTCATTCATTCAGATAGCTTACGAATTTGTTGCAAAGGATTACAGTAGATTAAAAAATATGGTAGAATAAAAATTTTTAGCAACGGCAACGTTGTTCAGAATAATAAAATGAAATTGAATCATGCATGGAAAGTAGTACAAAATAATTTTTACACAATTTGTAATTTTAATAAGATTGAATAAATTTGCGGTGTGAAAGCACTATAAATATAAAACATTAAATTTAAAATAAAATAAAGACACCGATGATTACATATTACAAAGATTTTTATAATTTTTTTAAATAAAAAACTTAGTCCCAGGTATTCTCGATACAATTGGCCAAGTCACTATGTTCGCTATTTTGTTCTATTGTCATAAATATTTATGACTGTCATAAAAATGTTGTTGGTATTTCTTATTAAAAAATATTATATGACAATAGTACTTTTAAACCTATTGAAGTGCTATTTAATTCAGTGATGCCACACTCATATTTTTGCGTTTTTTGTTTGGAAAAGTTGGCGTGATTGATTTTATTATATGTTTTCTGTTGTTTATGAAATTTCTGTGTAGTCGTATGACGTTTATTGAATACACAATGGCTGACATACGACAGGTCGTTCACAGTAGTGCTATTTGACCCTAAATAGCACTTTAGGATTTAGGAATTTAGCAGACACAGTAAATTGGCTAAATATTTTCAAAACATATGAAGTGAAATTGTATATTTATAACAAATTTTTCAAAGCAAATTACCAACAACAAACATAAACTATTGTAAAATAAGTTGCCGACCCTATAATATGATAACAGGGTCTTGTGAATTGAACAAATGAGTTACATAAATTATTATAAAGAAAAAAATTTTGCTAAGTATATCCATTGTGAGCTTAGTCTTTATTAAATACATGAACATGAACACCTAGAGTTCACATCCAGAGTCGCTAAATGTCAGTAGCTGATAAGAATTCTACTTTTGGGTCTTTTGGAGTAAACTTCTCTGATTTTCACCTACTTGGTCCACCACATGTCAAGTCAATTTTAATTAAAAATGCACTCAAACCCCTTGAGCTCTAAGCCCCCCATTTGACAAGTCGGAGAATAACATGGGGTAATAGGTTTCAAAATAGAGAGTAACGTCAAAACACAGTGGTTTGAAAACGATTTATTTTAGACATAATTTGGTATCTCATGAACCACTGCAGATATCTTAATAAAATTCCAGAGAAGCAAAGTAGAGGTGTTTCTGAGTGGTGCTGCCAAAGGTCGGCCCTTTAGGGTAAAGATGGCTTATGGGTAAGCCCCCAAATTTGGGTACCTCGGGCATAAATTTTTTTTGGAAATGTTATAAAACTAAAATGATACAGTAAAAACGCAATTTCCGGTTTAAAGGTACTGAAATTTTCGGTTTAAAACTGAGATATTTTCAACACGTTTATATTCAACGCGGTTATTTTTTCCACTCACCTTTTTATTTTTCAAAGTGTGATATTTTAAATATCCCAACAGATGGCGCCAGTTATATAAAATTTGTATTTTATTTGCATTTTTACTTTGCGCAATTACATTGTTATTGAAATATTTTCAGAGGTTTACAATAATTTTTTGAATTTTCAAATTTTTTATAAATTTTAGAATTTTATGCAGGGATGGATAAAGTAAATAAATAAACCATAACAGAAGCACTATAAAAATAAGAGACTTTCAATTGGGTGGGAATCGAGGAAAATATTGTCAGGACGTCCACGACGTGGCTGGCACTGCTAGTGTTATAATATTAGTAATAATAGTAAAAGGTAGAATATAATCAAAAACTTTGTTTGTTGCAAGTGTTAAGCTAAAGGTGTCCAATCCGTCAGATGATCGTGCCTTTAAGGAAAAGTTTCTTCTCCCGTATTTTTAGTGTTATTGTTTCGCCATTTCTTGCCAGTATGTAGAATTTTTCTTTTGCAATTGACATTTTATTTTATTAAATATTTGCTATTTTTACTTTCGTACGCATTTTGATCCTTTTTAATGTTTTCACGTGGCTTTTTTCTTGTTTTTGTAACGCAGCCAGTACGTTTCTCTTAAATTTGCTAAAGAGTAATTGTTGGTTGCCGTAGTGTTGGCTTAATTTAAAATTTATTTCACAAGTAAAAATAAACAGTAATCAGAGATAATAAAAAATAATTTTTTGAATAAATATAAGTTTCATGTTTATTTTTTTGTAGTAAAAGTAATAGAAAAAATGTTTGAAGAGAAGTGAACAATAATAACTAAACAAGAAAAAAACGAAGAATGTCTAAAAGTAGAAAAATTTTTATAATTTTCTCGAAAGAAATTAACTTTTCATTGTTATATATATTTTATTTAATTGGTCGCAATGTTTCTAACATATACATAAATGAATTGATGAAGTTAGGCTTACGTTCTTTTATTCTCTCTGACTACTAATACCCAGCAAAAAAAGACATGACAAAACACTAGGATATTCATGAGTTCTACTGCTCTTGCACTGGTTCCAATGTAGGTGAAAAACGCATGATTTTAACATAGGCGTGTCATTGGAGGTCATGTGTTCACATTTAAATAAACTGACTGTCATTTAAATGAGTGCTTAGGACTAATGAAAGTTCGTTGATTCGGATGCGTTCATAATTTATAAAAGCTTATATGTAAATTAAAAATTAAAAAATATATATGTACACATGATTTACTAGAAAAATTGAATGCATTTTCAAGTACTTCAAAACATGTCATGTAATTAGAGTTAGGGATTACATTGAAAATGAGTTCGAGTAAATAAGTGTTAAGGAAATCATTAAGTCACCATTTCCTTTTGAACACATTCATTATTTTTTTGGGTAGTAGTTGAAGTTGAAGAATATATGAAGCTATCCAGAAAATATTTTTTTCTCGCAATTTTTATTTATTGTATCTTCAATATAATTGAACTATCAATAATTACTCATATCTTAAGTCTAAAAAAAAAAAATAAATATACTTGTTTAGTCCAACCAGTGCTGGACAAAAAAAAAATGTATGTTTCACGGTTACTGTAATTTACGGGTTATCCCTCTGATGTACGGATGAGATAAGCAGTGTCCCTCCTTCTTAGTCGAATGTAACCAGGTTCATTTAGTATGTTACGGGCCAGTGGATTCGGATGAGTTTCAAGCTTCTTTAAATATCTTATGGCAAGTTTCGCTATTTCTGGTTTAACTGATGGCACGTTTAGATCTTTATGAATGTTCGAGTTTTTTATATACCAAGGAGCAGATGTAATTATACGAAGAATCTTATTTTGGCGCCTTTGAATTTTTTCTACGTTGGTAGCTGAGGCAGTGCCCCATAATTGAATACCATAACACCATATTGGTTTTAGAATTGTCTTGTATAATGTTAGATTGTTTACAATTTAAAGCTAGAGTAGAATTTCAGCCAATAAACCAGTTTAGTTGGACTGCTTTTAACTTCATTTGTATTAACTTTGTTTCTATGTGGCGTTTCCATGTAAGGCGCCGGTCAAGATGTATGCCGAGATATTTGACGTCTAAAAGCTGAGGTATCGTTTCGTTATATATCCGAATATAGAGGCAAGATTATCTACGCAGTGTGAAGGTTATGTGAGTACATTTTTGTTCATTAACTTTTAATTTCCATTTCTTCAACCATTTTTCTAAATTGGATATGTGGTCTTGTAAATATCGTGATGCTACTTCGGGTCTTTCGTGAATGCTCAAAAAAGCTGTGTCGTCAGCAAATGTCGATGTGTGAACTCTGCTACTAGTTGGCATGTCTGAAGTATACAATAAGTATAAAAAGTGCCCCAATATACTACCTTGGGGAATTCCGGCTTCGATTGGCTGGGGTGAGCTCAAAAAATCTCCTTCTTTCACAATAAATTTTCGTTCGGTTAAATAACTATCTAGCAGCTTATATAGGTTTACTCGCAAATTTATTTTTAGCTTATATATTAGGCCTTCATGCCATACTTTATCGAATGCTTGAGAAACGTCGATAAAAAGCGCAGAGCAGTATTTTCTCTCTTCAAATGTCTTCTTAACAACATTGACTAACCTGTGAGTTTGTTCGATCGTACTGTGTTTTTTCCTGAAGCCGAATTGATGATTTGGAATACATCCTTTGTCGCTTAGAATAGGGTTAAGCTTAGTTATTAACATTCTCTCAAACAGCTTTGACATATTTGATAAAAGGCTTATAGGTCTGTATGATGCAATTTTTGTGTGGTCTTTTCCTGGTTTAGGAATCATGGCAACTAAGGACACCTTTCACTCTGTGGGAAAGTACTCAAGACGTAAAATGGTATTGAAAATAAAAAGACAATCCATTACATTCTACTAGTGTCTAATTCAATTTTCATATTTTTCTAAAAAAAATGAATCACCTAATTTGTGTAATAATATTCTTCAACTACTATTAGTATTTAGAGCGAATAAAAGAATTTAGGCCTAACTTTATCAGTTCATTTATATTTTTTTATTCTCAAAATATGCTAAACTTAAGAGTTTACCAGTTAAGACTGGAATTTTATTAAATATTTCATTGTTCTGTGTTGAAGTAGAAATTATGGTTACCGAAATTGTTACCTACATTAATACTATGACCATCGGCGGCTGATACACGCAAATAAAAAACATGTTTGCGGTAACCATAATTTAAGAGCAACAAGTTATGATTGTATTATATGGTTATATTCAAATCATATTATTTTAAACCATAATAATATTGTTGCTATTGGGACATATTATTCTCTTACATAAAAATAATATTGTAAAATACAACCACAATTTTGTTTATAATATAAACATACTATAATATAATGTGAAACATGTAAATGGTTATATGTGACAACGTATGAATATATTTATAAATAACAAAAAACAAATACACCAATATTTCCGTTTAGACACATATGTACATATTTTGATATTTTCTGCTTACCTTTTTATATGTTTGATGCTTTTAATTTAAAACTATCATTTATAATAAAAAAACAAATTTATTTGTTGATAACAAAATTGTACTTACTGCTTTTTTTACGGTTTTAGATGAACC